>BPLR01003845.1:0-76365 GCA_021605095.1 Caerostris extrusa
AGCCCATCTGAGGACCCATACAGGGAAAAACCATATCAGTGCAATTGAAAGGGTGTGGATGGAAGTTTGCCCGATCCGATGAACTCACTCGACATTACAGAAAAACATACTGGAGACAGGCCGTTTCAGTGCAGACTGTGCGAAAGAGCGTTTTCGAGATCTGATCATCTCTCTACATATGAAAAGGCATACGGCTGTATAGACATATATACTGTTTCTTTTACTGCTCTTATTTCGTTGCATGGAAAGTGAAAACGGTTCATCAGTAAATGTCGCTTTAACTTGACGGGAAAATGTCTACATGAATCAAGAGTTCTTTTACATTCCAAAATGCATTTTTTAATTTTTATTTTATACTCTCTCCTTCCCAAAATATTTTTTACAAAGTGACTAATATTTTCTTGATGTTTTATTTTGCCTGTCCTTAAAAATAGCGTATTTTATGTGAATTAATTTTTTTTTAAAAGAAAGCATTTCTTCTTCAAGAGTCACTGACATTTGTAATCATGAATGTGTAACTCATTGTCAAAAAGCATATAAAGCGTAATAGTTTGCTGTCCTTGATGGGTACTTTTCTTAGAAAATATGTCATATTATAGGGGCTTTTAAATTCTCAGTGTTAGATTTTTTTTTTTTATTTAAAGGAAAATATTTAACAGCTTGTGTTAAATTTGTCCCATGTGTAATTTGAATGTTTACAAGAAAAATATAAAATGTCTTCTTCTAGCTGTGTATCTTGTTGTAAAGTTTTATTTCTTGAATAGGAATATTATCCTTCTAATTATCTTAAACATTTTTGTAAAAATTATATCAAACGAATCAAATTTCTAGTCCTACATAAACCCGTCCTACACTAAGTAAAGAATATATATATATATTATATATACATGCATATATATAAAAAATATATAGAAATATATATATATATAGAATTTAATATAAGAATTTAAGATGTTAGTTATTAAAATAAATGTTTTAATTTTCTTCTTTTTTTTTTTTTGTATATTTTCAGAGTTTAATGCGGTTTTATATTTTATGACCTTATATTAGTTTATTTATGACTGTACAAAACAATAATAGTTTTTTTTTTATTTCTTATTGTTGTTGCCTTATATGTATCTGCGTAATATTGCTTACGAATGCTGGTGCTTTTCTCAACAACAATAAGTTGATTGATGTGTTCGGAATACTGTTCTAGTTTTTTTTTTTTCCATATTATGTGAACTATACTTCAAATATATGTTATAACATTATGTTTAAAATCATTTATAATTGTATTATATGTACTAATTTAACTGTACGTGTTTTATTTTCTCAAAATTTACAACAAAACCCAATTTAGAATTTTTTTAATATTGTTTTATAAAATAGCATTATTTTATGTTTTATGAAATATATGCAATTAGAAAGTCATGTTTAAATTATAATAAAATGGACTAACCTTACAAAAATATAAATAAAGAATATTTAATTTTTAAACTGTTTAATTAGTCAATAAAAATCATTTATCTTTATTTGTAAAAAAATAATAAAATTAATTATTTCTTTATATCCTTTTAATGAATAAAAATTATTGTACTTTATCAATGTATCACAATTTTTTTTTAACCGTATGTTTATAATAATCACAAGTCTGAGTTTCTAATTAATAACAATAATCAGTAAGAAATTTTAATTAGGTATTTATTATTTTAAACCTGAAATGTACTCTTTACTAATATTTTGATGTATTAATTTTATTTTTAAGTAAACTTTAATGTAAGAAAAATCGTTAATTAAGTAAGTTATAAATTAAATTTAAAAAATGTTTTGAAAAAAATAAGATAACTTAAATTATACTAACTGAATCAGTAACAAATTTTAATACCGATTCTGATTGAATCAGTATTAAAATTTATTGATTAATATAATACGCTCTTACACAAATGTTTTCAAAATCAACTATTTACATTTCATGTAACAAAGACCACCTAGCTATTATGAAAACTAAATTTTCTCAAAAAAAAAAAAATTTATTTCTTTGAAAATTTCCAAGTGTTTTAACTGTTGTTTCTAATTTAAAAATGTATTGCTGCACATTTTGTAATCGTGATTAATTTACAAATTTTTATGTCATAATTATATATCACCTGATGAGTGAACGTATTACTAAGAAGAAAAAAATAGTATTATGTGTGTGAACAAAGTTGCGCCGTAATGGCAATTTGTAAATGGACTAAATTAGATAGATTCTACAAAATATATGTTTTTGTTAACAGCATCTTTGTAAGAAAATTTAATAAATCGTGCGAAAATGTATGGCCATAAAAGAAAAAGAAATCTTTTAGTAAATTAAAATTAAAATTAATAAAATATACATAATATATTTTAATGCATCTTGTTGTAGTCTAAAAGGAATATTTTATAAAATATTTAAGTCAAAATACAATTTTAATATTATTAATTTTTTTTTTAAATGAGTATTTAAATGAAATTATAGTTTATATCGTTTTTTATGTTAAAAATTAACACAAATGTTTTCGTAAAATTAAATCTAAAATATATTAATGCATTCATAAAATCAAATCTTTCACTTTTATTATTTAGCATAATGTCAAAATATAAAATACAATGAAAAATATAAAAAATAATAATTAAATATGTATTGTATACATTTTTCTGTCTTTTATGACCATACATAGAAAATGTCATGATTTCTTTGCCAATATAAATGGTTTATTCTAAATGCTTGTAAATAATATAAATGTTCTCGTGTTTTTAATTGATATATACTATTATCTAAATAACTGATTATATGTGTACTTATATAAATATATATAAATATATAAATAAATGTGCGAGTACAGAGTATTCATAGTCGCCATGCTTTGTGTGCTCTCAAGCTGTAGGAAGATATTATCTATAAATTATAAGTTCTCAACAAGAAATTGTCCGAGTGATTTATTTTGAATGTGATTATCTTATCAATCATTGATATACAAAATTCATTACACACACACATACATACATACATACATGCAAGGCATATATCTCGCACAATTCTGGTTTCAAGCACTCCGAATTCACAACAGAAATGTTTTTAAATCTTAAAAAAAAAAAAAAATTAAAGGTATTTGATAATACATTTCAGACTTTCATGAGTTCCCCGTTACATACGTGTGTACCTAGGCCTGGCATTATAATTCATAACAAAGAATAAGTCAACAAGATGGATACTTTAGCACACTAGCTGAATTATGCAGTATTTTCCGGGCTCATTTGAAGAGAAATTATACAAACAAAATAGACTATAGATATTAATAATTAGAAAATTCAACAATGGATTCCATTTTGATTACTATTTTGAAAACCAAAAATTTTAGCATCAAATTAAAAAAAAAATATTTTTAAATATTGTGTATATTTTAAGTTTTTGCATTCAAAGAGTGCAATTTAATTTGTTTTTGTTGCTCTGCAGTTATTTTTACACACTTTGGGCTAATTAGACCGGGACTTACAGTTTAACGTGGATTCCGAACCATAAGCAAACATCCATGCCACAGGCAGGATTCGCACCTGAAGCTGTGATACCATAGGCCAGAAGGCCAAGAGTGTGAAGAAGACTTTCAAAAACTTTCAAGACTATCTTATTTACTGTCTATGGAGTGTATTTATTAGATTTAAGAGTCAAAGTGCATATTGAGGTTTAATGCAACTTATGTAAAACATATGGTATATTGGAATTTTAACCCTTTTATACTGCTAGTAAAAGAAAATTGAAAATATCATTGGATGCAGTGTTTAGGATCTATGAAAATCGCTCAAAAAAATCTCATCGATTTTGAGACAACACATAGCATATAGCATACACATAATTACACTTTCTTTTTAAAATAAGAAGAAAGAAAATGAATATACTTAAAAAACAATTACACATATTTTATCTGTTGGCAAATGTTTCATAGTTTTGCGGAAAGAATTACAAAATTGACCATAAAAAATGAAAAACTTTATTATACATTCATTTATTTATACATTCATTGCAATTTTCTATTTCTACCAGGTAAATTATCTTATTGTTTAACAATTAATCAATTAAATAGTCAAATACATGCACATAAAAAAATACGTATTGAAAATTTCAATTACACTTCATTATGAAATTTTTCTTTCAGAAGAGTTTTCACAAAATAAATAAATAAATAATAAAATTGCATAATTTTTCAGGTTTTTTTTTTCAAAGTAAAACTTTTTATTATTTTTTCAACTAATTAAATTTAATTATTTATTATTTTAAAAATTATTATTATTTATTACGCGAAATAATTTTTAATTTTTTAACTTTTTTTATAAAAATGTATGGAAATTCATAAAAAATTTATATATTAAAAAAAAAAAAATTTACTTTTATTGAAAAACAATTTAATAAATTTTGATTAATTAGTTTTATTAAACATGTTGAAAAAAAAAACTTAAGTTAAAGAGCTTTCTATTATACAGCTTTGGACCTGTAATTCTCAGATAATTCAACTTATAATTTAAAAATTGAAATAGCAGGCATAATTATAATTATAATTATAATTATAAAATTAAAATGACAAAATATATTTATTCAGATAATACAAAAAATAATTAAGTGACACAATTTAAGTGTCACACTTAAATTTTTTTATTATCTGAATACTATTATAATTTATAAATGACTATATGTGGTCACGATTATATACTATCATTGAATCTTATGATTTGGTTTATCGCTCTACAGCCTGGGGTACCAAAGCCCAGAGCGCTAGCCAATTGGTTACCAGATCGCCATAGAATCCTATGAGGTTAAAAGAAAGAAATTAATGGTATACCTATATATTAATGATAAAATTAATTATATATCTTTGTCCTCTTGAAGACTCAATTTTTTAAACTGATTTGTAACAAATTCTATGTAATCTCCTGCAAACATACATAAGCATAAGACATCTTTCAGAAATATTATTCATGCCATATGTCTAATATAAAGGGTATTGGGTCTTATTCTTGGAAAAACATGTATAACCACTAAAAATAGAATGGCATAAAATAATAATCCCAATAAATGAAATGGAAAGTAAGCTTTAATAAAATACATCCTGCGAGTATTTGGAATCATCCTGATTGTTTCTCTACCCCTTAATTCAAATATCAATTCCATATGAAAAAAAAAAAAAAAAAAAAATTGAGAATGGAAACGGATGCGGGGTTTCAAAAGGTTAAAGACAAAGCATAGCCAAAGGGCTTTAGTTCCAAATATTCCCTGCTATCAAAGTAACTAACATTGTTGAATACTACACCAAACAATGCATTTCCTTTTTTTCTCTTTTTAACCAATAAGAAGAAAAAAAAATCCAATTCTTTCTTAGTTTTAGATGATACAATAGCAGGACAGAGAGACAGAAAAAAAAAAAGTCTGAAGCAGATTATAAAAGTAAAAATCTGACCCCGAGGTCTGCTTACAAATGATTGAAGACAGGGGAAATTGGAAGTTTCTTGCAGAAGAAAATGCCATCAACAGTGGCAAAGAAGGTGAAATTATTTCTTCGCTCTGATTCGTAGCGCACACTTCTTTTCTTATTTATTGCACAGAGAGACTTATTGGTTTTCAAGCTGTCCAGGGATGGAAAAAGAACAGAAGAAGAAGAAGGTAAAAAAAAAAAAGAAAAAGAAAAAATACATATCGTCGTCATACATGAACGAATGAGATGATAAGACACAAAAATTAGGTAAAAAAGTTTTCTAAAATAACTCGATTTCTACTAAGATTTTCTATCTGATGGTCCAGTGAAAGTCATTTTTGGAATAATGGCAGAGATAAAAATAAAATTATTTTAATAGAGATCACGCATGTTGAACCTATGAGACATTTTTTATAGGAAACGCAATCACAATAGGAAATTTAAAGGAAATTTTTGATAAAAATCATTGTTATCATGGCAGTCGATCTGGCAGATTGGATTGATGATATTATAAGATTCGATTTTCATGTTTGAGAATGATCTTTTATCAACAATGAAATGAAAAGCATTTCATCAATAGCTATTAAGTGAAAATAGTAGATTAATTGGTTATTTCGGGAACACTGACAGGATAAATGGTCTATAAATTTTAGACTTGGGGGAAAGCAACACCCATAAATCAGAAATTTATTTGAAGGAGTTCAACCTACTTTAATATATAAAGGGATTATGATGTTTTCCTAATAACTCAAAATAATTTCTATTTTTCATTAAAATAAGAATTTAAGCAAGTAACACAATTTACACATTGTTATATAAAATATTTTAAAGACTCTTCTTAAATAATTTAAACTTATTTATTACATATGTTATTAAAACAATTTTAATCAAATTCTACGGTACCTTAAACTAAATTTTTATTTTATCTTTTTTTAAATAAAAATTTACAAGTTTCATTTAAATTTTTTCAATGAATATTTGTTTACAGAAGAAAAAAAGCTATATTCTTCTTCTTTTCGTCATATGGGTACATTTGAATCTTCTACTACAGGAAAAAAACGTATTTTTAAAAAATGGTGCAAAAAATATTAAACGCATTTAAACCTTAGAATAACAAGGCATCTAATAATAATAATAATAATAATAATAGAGCATCTTGAATCATCAACTGGAAAGCAATACAACTATTTCTACTTAACTTAATATGAATTATATGTGATATATTTTGATTTGAGTGTACATAATGTTATTTTATAGCATATTAGATTATGTCCAATAATATGTCGAATAACACGTGGTCCCAAATATAATGAATATTTTAGATAAAGTAAAAGAGCGTTTGGTGCATCCTAAAATAATGAGGAATCTTCAACCACTGTGCATTGGTGGCTTACAAAGGACATGATATTTTATGTGTCCTGTATTTAAAAAAAGAAAAAGTTATTTTTTAATCACGGCTTCAAGATTTTAAGTCGACTTACGCAACAAATTTACATGATTAAATTTGTTATTCTTTTAATTTCAAAAATTCTATATATACGCACACATATTATATAAAGAACCCACCACATTAACACAAAAACCAAAGAATAGCGAACTGGCAAGAAGTGAATTAGAAGCACGACCATTTTGCACGCCAAAATTATTATCGGTATTCTCTGCATCATCACTGCATTCGCAATGAAAGCCTGTGTGTGTGTGTATGCATGTGATGTTATCCTTGACAAATCTTGACTATATTACATAATCACTTAATATAAAATATTAATACCAAAGAGACATTTGATCCCAAATCAAAGAAAATAGCAAAGTTCTGAGTATTTAGACCGTTATGTCACCAGGATACATCCTAGAATAATAGTGAATATCCAACGATTTTACAAAAAGCCTCTTTGAGTAATAGTGAATATTCAGCAACTACAAGGCTGATTTGTAAATAACACCAAGCAAAGTATCCAAGCTTCAAAAAATAAAAATAAAAATAAATAATCCATCCAATTTTTTTTTTAAAGCACAGACATTTAGATTTTAACTTGATTTATCTAAAAACACTGGTATTGCTATACTTGTTGTTCTTCAACTTCAAAGATTCTTTGAACCAAAATGTAGAGCACTAGTTCTAGCACCAAACAGAGAAATTTATCTCCATGGCTTTTACTTGTTTTTTTAAATTTACCAGCATTATTTCCATACCTCAATGATTCTACAACCCGGCTTGTAGTATATCACACTTTTCTTCCACTGCCGCACATAACAGCAGAAGAAAAAAAAAAATTCATGTAGTATGTAGTATTGCGCAACCTAAACGCTTCAATTGCTACCCTTGCTATTGAGTAATCGCGGCCATTTTCGCCGGGGCTCTTCGGATGGCCACGCGATACGCCCCACTTATCCCTTGCCCTCCGAGCACAACAAAGGGAAATATTTCTTTTCCACAACGAAAAATTGCCCACTCTTTTATTTGCCTCAACAAAGGACTCCTAAGTATTCCGTTTCATTCCACACCGCAGCAGAAATAAAATGGCTGGATGTTTGTCTCTTCTCTTTTTATTGTTTTTTTTTTTTCTGGCGAAGACTTTTCTGATCTGTGAACTTGTCGTCTCCACCAGCGAAAAGGACATTGACGTTTAAGCCTTTTGTTCCCTCTGTCTCTCTCTCTGGAGTCGAATGTCGAGGTTGAGAGCAGACATTCGAGAATTCTGACCCAAAAGTGTGGTTCTTCTTTTTTTTTTCTCTCTATTTATCTCCAGTCCTTGGGAAAATAAATTCAAATTCGGTTGAGTTCTGATGGTTTTGAAGTTTTCTTGCAAAAAACAACAAAAAAAGGTTTTTGTTTTTCCACTGTATAAAGTGCACTTTCGATTTGAAGGACTACGATTTTTGTTTCGCAAAAATGGCTAATGCTTTAATCGATAAGTAGCAGATTTGCTGATTTAGCCATTGTTAATGCCTGAAACCTCTTATAAAAGAACTTATTGTTAGTGGCAGACAAAAGTGTTCAATATTTTTCAGGTTCTGGAAAGTTTGATTCTATAAGAAGTTTATTTATTCATGGTAAACTAAAATTCATTTGCAATTATAAATTTTTAAAAATAATTTCCTATTACTATTAATCAATATTTTCATACACAAAATTATCCTAAAGGGCTAGTCTAATAAACCTGCATTTATATTGTAAGCCTAAACTGTTAAACACACAGATTATAAAACTCAATATCTGACACATAAATCAGTAATAATGCAAGCAACTATTGTGAACAAGGCCTCGAATTCAAATCTGTTAGCTGCATGAATTGCAACTATTGCTTTAAGAAACTAGCAAACTCAATCGCTATTGTGAAACACTATGTTACTGCCTTGTATCATCAACCCTGCTGGCTAGTAGGAGCCCTGATTTTCTGTCATATAATTCGCATAAAAAAGGACAGTACAAGTCCTTTATCACGCTTGCAGCCTGGTGGCCAATTGGCTAGAGCTCTGGCCTTTGGAACCACATGCTTCAGGTTCGAGTCATGGCGGTTGCATGGATGTTTATTAGTGGTTAGAAACCACGTTAAACTGTAGGTCCCGGTAAAATTAGCCTCAAGTGTACACAAAATTACCATAGAGGGACAAACAAAACAAACCTTATCACTCTTCAATCCTTACCAGCCAATGTATTGCTTCGAAATACAACAGTGTAACACATGGTCTACGATATGTTGTTATATGTATATGTATATGTATATGTTATATGATATCCAATTTTTTTTTTTCAAAAAACTGTTGAATAAATCCATGAAACAAAACTTTTTTTTTCTTTTTAATGCAGCTAGCAAATACTTAGACGGTTGTCTTTTATACCATGCAAAGGCTGCACCGACGTTACTCACTTAGCTGAAACAAAACATAATAACATTTTTAATCATCAGATTTATGGATAAGTTATTTTTTTTTTCTTTTGTGACTCCTGCTTAATTTATTTAAATCGATTTTTGATTAGTAATCAAAGTCGAGTAAAATTTTTCAAAAGTTTGAGAGGTTGAAGTAAATCAGAATATATCACACTAAAATAAAATAATCACAATAAATAATTTAAAGTTCTATGTAGGCTTTGTTGATTCTGATTTAAGAAAAAAAAAGTTCCAATTACGTTTTTTCAGATAAAAAATTATGTCAAGTAAAATATGAGGTGATGAGTTGCGTTGAATAGTTATCCAGGAACTTTGCAAATAGTGCCAAAATAGATTTATTAACCATGTCACGTTCAATTTGATGCAGATACATCGAGGTTATTTGTTTAGAACAAGTGGCTCCGAAACTTGTTGGAAAGACTGCATTTAGACAGTGGGCGTAAACTTAAGTTGTGACGCCCACTCATGTAAGTTCAAGATGATTGAAAAAAATGTGACAAAAGGATTAAAAAAAGATTATCAATTCAGCGTAATTTTTATCTAGGCGTAACATATCAATATGATTATTTAAGTTACTATTACGTTACCAAAAAATTAATGTTATTATAAAATAAGTTGAAAAATTGTAATATAAATTTGAAAAATATATAAAAATTCTAGAAATATTTAGAAATAAATAACTAAATGCTTAGAAAAATATCGAAACTTAGTTATAACAATAAATATTCAATGTCTACATTTTTACTAATAATTTTGGACTATTATCAATTAGTATTATAATAAAAATGTAAACTGATTGTTTAGATTTCTAGTAGTTTTACACAGTCTTTGTCTTTGGCTTATAACTGCCGTAATATTGTTGGACAAATTTAATTAGGTAGGAAAGTTCATTTTTAATAGGTTTCGTTTGTCGCTTTGCGGTCATTTTTACACACTTTAGGTACCTACAATTTAACCGGATTTAGTGGATTCCATACCGCTAACAAATATCCATGCCAACCTAAAGCCTATGGTACCAAAGGCCAGAGCGCTAGATAATTGGCCATCAGGATGCTAATTTTCATTAGGAGAACAGGTTTAAATCAACTCTGATTTAATTTTAAGAAGATTGAATTAATATTATTTAAAAGCCTATTATTTAGGGAAAGAAGGCAAAGTCTAATTTTTTCAATTGTAGCAATAATTTTCAACATTTAAATTGAGGATTTTTATTAAATGTATATTTTTCACATATGCTTGATTAAATACAAACCGAAATTAATCCTACAGAGTCCCATACTACTAATGTTTAAATTTTTTTCTTCTTAAATTTGACCATTTTATGAATCGTCAAAAATCTGAATCATTTTCAAAGCAATTTACTGAGTGCGTTATAAACGGAAAATACAATGATTTATAATTAATATCAATAATGTAGTTGTTAAACTTTATATTAATAATAGTAACCCTCCGATATGGTATTTATTATGGTTATGGTATGTGACAATGGATATGAATAAAATATATCTGATAAGAACATATATATCGTCTGATGTGAACAAAATGCAGATCAGTCCTGCTATCTGAACAGTAGTAGATGCTACGAATCCATCGTAAAGAAAGGAATCTGTCTCGAAACCTTATAACAAGGAAACGGCCGAGTATACATCGAGGTTTAGCAACTTATTGATGGTGGATATATATTCCAGAACATATTTTGATATATAACATTTGATATCATACTCTATGGGGAAATTTCTATATGGAATTTCTGAGAAGACAATATAAATATATGTTCCACTTTCTGCCTCGCATTCCAATTAAGTATAAATGACTGACAAATGATAAGGGGACGGCATTGCTTTCCGGGAGGACTTTTAGGGGTGACCGCCACATTTGCATGCCATATGAAAGAAAAACCAGAAAATTCGTGTTAGGCAATCTGGATTTTGATGGCAGATACTTATGTTGCCACAACTTTCTGTGTTCTTCTCGTTTCTTAAGTCAAAGTTTGCAATGAACACGAATCCGAACCTAAGCTCTGCTTAATGCTGTGCACTGTACCACTCAGTCAGGAGTCAAGTACCATAGTACATTTAGATGTTATCGGAGAAAATTAGAAATGCTCCAGTCAAGCAATTCAATTACTAATGTTAAATTACCTTTGTCATAAAACGCCACTAAAGCGACTCATTTTCAAAGCATTTACTGTAACTCAAGCCAAAATATGAATTAAACTCCTGCCCTCTTCCCAAACTAGCTAAATCTATTCATTGTGCAATCAGTGGGTTTAAACTTTTTTTGATTTTGCTCATTAAACTTCTATGCCGATAGTTTATTCTCAATCATTATACATAGAGAGCGAACCTAAAAACAAGTAAAAGTTTTCTTAAGTATGAAAACATTATTTAAAAATGAATTGCACACTTATTCTTCGTCTATGTGTGTTCTCCAGAATTTAACTACAAATTGCCCTCTTTCCTAATATTATCTTTTCTATTGCAAAAAAAGTAACTACTTTAAAAGGCAACGCGCACAGGTTTAGAGAACAATGGGAAATAATGCTTGTAAACTGATGTCACAATTTCTAGGTTATATCTTTTCAGTGACCAATTCACTTTTCTTACACGTTAGGCAACAGTGTCATTTTTCATACAAACAACTTCTTTAGCGATGTATCACGACTTTTCCAAGAAGTTGTAACTTTTAAAGAGTAGGAAAAAAAAATGTATGTTATTGAACATTAAAAAAAAAATTCGCACCTGGCAAATGAATTGACCTTGCTACTTGCATTCAGAAGAACAGGCAATGCGTTTCAAAGTGACATTTTTTTTTTTTTCGTAAAACATTGTGGCTAACAGCAAATTTGATGAATGACTCTAATTTGTTGAAGTTTACTTCGTGCAAGCAGCTTTGAAAGCATATATATAAAAAATACATGACCTACTTTACACCAGAGTAAGTAAAAAAAAATTAACCGTTAGAATTATTATATCAATACTGTCACATAAATTCTAAGAATTAAAAATTTATAGGATAATTATCTTGTATTTTCATAAGCTATATCATATTTTGAATAAATTGTTTTTAAAATTGATTTTCTTTTTATTTGAAAAAAAAAAAAATTCTAAGAAATTTTAATTTAAAAGACGTTTAGTAATTTAATATTTTTTTTTTTTTTTTTTTTCACTTCCTTTTACATCAATACTTCCATTTCTTTTTAAATTTTTTGTAATTTTTTTTTCCATCATTAATTA
This sequence comes from Caerostris extrusa, assembly GCA_021605095.1. NCBI lineage: Eukaryota > Metazoa > Arthropoda > Arachnida > Araneae > Araneidae > Caerostris > Caerostris extrusa. The sequence continues at coordinate 12,595 of BPLR01003845.1, forward strand.
TACTTTTTTTTTGCATATTTAATTTTTTTTTAAAAATTAAATTATTTAAATTTCTTAAAAATGTTATTTAATGTTAAAAAATTGAATTATTTAATATAATAGTTTTGATACGAATATTTGCTATTAATACTCTAGTTATACATTTATGTTTTAAAAGAATAAAATACATAAAATAATACAAGTGCTTTATAAATAAAACTAATTATCTAAAAAGATAAGATTTTTTTCTTTGTAATGCAGCTGGCAAACAATTAGAGGGCTTGGTCTTGGTTGCCTTAAGGCAAGGCTCCACAGACGTTACTCACTTTGCGTTACCCAGGGGCGCGTGTAACTTGATGGCAAGCCACGGATGCGGAGTAACAATGCCCTCGCAACGCTCCCACGATCTTATTAGGACCGGGACCTACGGTTTAAAATGGATTCGAACCACTACAAACAACCATGGCACCGCCGGGATGCGAACCCGATACCTGTGGTACTGAGTGCCAGATCGCTAGCCACTCGGCCATCAGGCCCTTACATGAAAAGGTATTAACTATTATAAAAGTTGTCAAAAAGAATCAGCAGATTCAAAGTCTGAAGCAATGTAGATTTTCATAGTTAGATTTATTAAATAATTAACTTACAATTTGAAATAAAAAAATTAATACAAAAATTGTTCTATATATATTCTTTCAAGAACATCTACTCTATTTTTTATAATAAAAAAAAAATCTTTAGATATAATTAATTTATATATTTTTTTGAAAATATTTTCTTTACGAAATAAATAAGCCTATATTCATTAAATAAATTCAATAAATAAGCCTATTTATTAAGCAGCCTATGTATTCATTCAATAAATTTAATAAATAACCTATGTATTCATTCAATAAATAAGTCGGTGTATTTATTAAATAAATTCAATAAATAAGCCTATGTATTCATTCAATAAATAAGTCGGTTTATTTATTAAATAAATTCAATAAATAAGCCTATGTATTCATTTATAAGCTTATGTAATCATTAAATAAATTCAATAAATAAGTCTATCTATATGGAATATAGAGTCTATATGGAATATAGATAGACTTATTATTATATGGCTTATATTATTATTATATGGCTTATTATTATTATTTATATATGGCTTATATATGGAATTTATTTATTGAATACATAGGGTTATAAATGAAGACACAGGCTTATTAATAACCCTATGTATTCAATAAATAAATTCCATATATAAGCCTATGTATTCATTAAAAATTGTAATCAATTTAATAAATCGAAAAAAAAATTTCATAAAATAATTAAAAATTTCTGAAAATAATTGAAATTTTATACGTTTTATGAAACAATTAAAATTTTAAACTTTTAAACTCTTTACATAAATCCGAGAATCGTAGTTTTTCCACAATTCATGTGGCAACGTAAACCCATCTGCTGGTATTTTTTGTCGCAAATCCGGAAACGCACTATTCGATCCCCAAACGACTCGTAGTTTTTCGCTAGAAATCACAAAGAGGTCTCGAACCTCAAGAGAAAACAGTATGTAAACAAAAACCCTTTATTCAGATTCTACTTTTTTCATCCCTGCTGTCTACCTTTTTGCTCGCCACGTCAATTTCGATCTTTTGTTGTGCTCCGAGATCGGGTTTCCATCTTCGCTGTTTTTTTTTTTTTTTTTTTTTTTTTTTTCGCCTCCCAACACTTAACAAGCGATAGACCTCGGAAGCGAAGATTTTTTTTTCATTTTTATTTTTTTTTCCATACAGGGGATCTTTTTTTTTTTATATATATGATTTTTTTTTTTTTTTTTTTTTTTTTTTTTCTATTTTGTGCCAGGTGGATCGCGATTCTGAATGAAACCGGTTCCATATGATTTTTTTTTTTTTTATTTCTGAATCATTATTATTATTTTTTATCTTATATAGAAGGAATTGAGTCTATAATCAGATGGTGTAAGGGGTGCCTTTAGTGCGCTTGTTAATGTTTCTGTTGTGAATGACATTTTTTTCTATCTAGCTGAAACATGTAACCAGCCGCGAAATTTTAAGGAAATGTGTCGATTTATAGTGATTGTGTCTTACAATTTATCTTTCACAAGAATTTATTTTGAGATTTATATTTTTGGATCGGGAGAAGTTGTTTTACAATAACAAATATATTTATAACTAATGCAACAAATTATAACAAATGTATAACAAATATCTTTTTATTAAAATGTGTGTGTTTTTTTGAAGCGATGGAAGCCGGAAATGAATTATCAAATTTGGGTTTTGTGCTCTCAATGAACTCGTTTCTAGACCAGACGAGAGAAACTGATTCAAATATCTATGCTAAGGGAAGGGCGCAATAAATCTACGAGTTGGAAAGTTTTTGCAGGGCTACAGATAATAGAAGAAAAATGTAGTAAATCCGTAGATTCCTTTCTTGAACAATTTGTTCTATATTAAGATGTACGATTCGTTCTAAATTAAGGTGAATGTAAAGTGGCAAATGTCTCCGGATATGCTCTGAATAATACTGTATAGCCCATAAGCTGGGGTAATTTTCTTCTTCTTCATTGGCGTAACAGCCTTATTGTGAGCCGAAGTCATCTTCCTACTGGCAGATTTCGAGGCAGGGGATATTTTCTTTCTACGGGTCGTCAGCCTTATTCCCAACAGTCATATTGGACACGGACCCATGATTTAAAGTGGGTTCCGAATCACTGCAAATATCCATGGCTCTGCTGGAACTCGAACCTGGAACCTATGGCACCAAGTGCCAGAGAGCTACTCACTCTGCTATCATTTTCTATTGGTTTTAAAGTGCAGCATCAAATTATCTCTGCTCAAGGGCATCAATAACATTTGCAACTAACAAGAACATCATAAGTATAACAAGTTGAAAACTGAAACAGAAAACGAGACAGTTAAATCATGTGACTTCTTTTAATGTAGTGATCTTTAAAACCATTAAGCCATATCCTAAACATTTTGATTCACTAACCTTGTCTATATTTATTTTTAATTTTAATTATAATTTAAATTCAAATCCAATAAAAATAAAATAATTCCACTGCTATTGAAAATAGATATATAATTAAAAATTAAAAACGCTTTTAATGTTAGCAATCTTTATTTTTTTTTTTATATATATTCATCGTTGTAATTTAAATTTTTTTTTATTTTTATTTAAGATTTTAATTCTTAGAATGATGAAAGTAGTCTTACTGGTGACAATTAAATTCATTGCAAAAGAGCATATTGGTTATGATTTGATATTATCGTCGTAAAATTTTCTTTAAAAATACTTTCATTAAAGAAGCACAAATCATATTGTTTGTCTGATTAATTATAAAATTTATAATTGCATTTTTATTGACATTATTTTAGGAACTGCTAGTAAAGTAATAAATAGAGTAAAAATTAAAAAATACAGTAGTAATATAAATGCGGAAACACAAATGCACTATTAGTAAAATAGGCAGTAAGTGACTGTATATTTGATGTCAATAATTGATGTTAAATGTAGGTAACGGTAAATACATTTATATATATTTTTATATCTTAGGTTGTTGATTTATTTTCTTCCGCACTCGTAAATACTTAAAAACATGAATAAGCAGTTTTTAAATCAATGCCTGAATGAAATAAAATTAATACGAAACTCTGTGTTGTCATTCAAGAAGAAAAAGAAAATCGTGAGAAATAATGCTACATCACGCTGCTAATGTTGAGAAAAAACAGAATATGGCATCAAAACACAATACCACGGCAAAACTGTAAAGTAAATTTTTTTTGTAGAATACTTTGAAACAAAGTATATAGTTATGGATGCAACAAAAAATTATAAGTTCTTCGACAAAATTAATTCCGATTATGTATGAACTTAATATATGCTGCTTATGTATGCGCTTAATCCATGCTGCTTATGTATGCGCTTAATGCATGCTGCTTATGTTTAAACTACTGTCTTGTTTGCTGTATTTGGTGAATTTTAAATTCATATGTTAATAATCAAGAAAAAAATCAATCTTAATCAATAAAAATCAATCTAATCAATCTTTTAAAGAAAGAAAAATTTACCCGGAAGTCATTGCATATGCATCGCTATTTTAGTATTAATGCTAAACTTTTTAGATTTTTTTTTTTTTTATATTTTTTTAATTGATATCATTTGGAAGTAATAATGAAAAACATGACCACTTCTTCAATAAGAAACCCGAAACAAAATAACAGAATGCTATTAGTACATAAAATGAAGATGCGAAGTAAATAAGAAGTTACTGAACAAATCAGATGTTTTAATGTGTGTTTCTTTCTCAAATGAAAATAAAAGTGCATTTTGAAATGTGGAGGGTTCAAGATTTTGTTATCGTTAAATTTTGTCAATTAAAAGGGCGTTTGATTTATCCTGAATTATTATCTACATCTGTTAGGTTATTGAATATCACTCATTCGAGAAGAACATTTGTGTCAAATAGATCTTAGTTTTTCTCAAACACAAGAAGATGATGAGATTTTGCGAGTAAACTAGAGTTCTACTAATAACCACAATTATATCAAAATATTATCAAAGATGGAAAGCGAATTTTTTAGATGCGAAGTAAGTATTATGGGATTTGAAATTATTTCATTGTTGTTAATGATCCCAAATACAAATAAAATTAGTTGTGATATATTTTATACATTCATAACAAAATGATTACAAGATCTTTATAGGCAATTAATGCTATTTATTTCCCATAATAAGTAAATTTAATCAAAAATTAAATAACAATTATTCTAATTCAAGCTCACGGACCGATTCCTCTCGTACCTACCAATGGTGAAGAAACCCATGTTATAATTGAATACACTCTACCCATTTCCTTTTGTTATGTCTACGTATAGTAAGTGATGGAAACAGTATGTATCTATCATTATAAACTTTGATCCTTGATAAAAATGCACTGAATATATATAATTGTTAGCAATAAATCGGTATTTACAGTATGATTTTAAAAAACAGCATAAAAGTATTCGTACTAGCAACTTATTGAACGAATCATCAAATTAGCAACATGGCAGGAAATGGAGTATGTACGAATCTTTTGATATGGATCTTTCTAAAAATTTAAGTTGAACTTCACAAATCACTGAAGTTATTTGAATCATTCTTCTCTAAATATTCAGTATACAACAAAATATTACTATTTTATATAATAGCTGCAATAATAAAGAAGTGGCAAATTAAATTTATCGCAATTTAAATTAATTGGCAATTAAAATTAATTGCTTAAAAGTAACTTACCTTTCCTAACATAAATATCAATTTTAAAGATGTATTTTACATAAAAAGTTTGTATCAAGAATATAAATCTTCATACAATAAGTATACGATAAGATATTTATATTAAGAATAGTTTCCTAAGGCAAATTAAGATAGAAAATGCTAATTATTTTATGCAATTTTAATTGTTTACGTATTTTTAAAAAATTTCAGCAAAATAAAGTTTTTATTAAAAAATAATGAAGTAACGCTTTAATAAGTAATGCCTTTTTCTTTTTAAAATAACTGCTACCAATTAGAAGCTTTAGTGAGAGAGTAAATATATGAGTCATTTAAAATTTAATACCAGAAATATGCAGTTAGAAAAAGGAATAAATAATAAATAAAAACATTCTTTGTTTGGATTGTTTAGTGTTTTAACATTAAAAGAAAAATCTGGTTGTAGAAATTAATTACCATTTCAACTTCTTATATGTTAATTTTGTTTCATGTTTTTGAAATAGAAAACACATGCATTATTAGTTACCTCAATATTAGTGTTGAAATTCTGATCTCAAATTATCTTTTCTCCCAATTTTTTTTTTTTTTTTTTTTTTATGTAAAAATAAAAGATCTTAGAAAATACAAAATTTTGATAATTTAATAATCTTAAATATAATAGTCGATATAAAGTAAGTGATCACTGTTTTAATAGCAATAAATAATTGTTTTAAAGCAAAAATAATGTATTGTTCTGTTGTATTTTTACTCTAATTATACTTTTGGTGCATTTTTCTTCTCTTACTCGCATTTTAAAACCTAACTTCAATAAATATTCCAACAAAAAAATTTCCAAGAGAATGCATTATTCATCTACACATATCCCATTTCCTATGCTTTTCAATAACTAAAAACTGCACTGGCAAGCTGAAATTGGGTTGTCGCATGCGAATTTGACGTAGTAAAAAAAAAAAATCTGCCTCGCGTAGTTTACGATTTTACTTAGATTTGATCAGAATAAAGATTTCGAAGAACAGACACACACACACATACCGCCGGAAAAACCTTTTACTTTAATCACGCAATTCCCAAATCCCAATCTCCAGAATAAAGGAAAACAGGAACGTCCAATCAGATAGACCGTCTCAAAGCCATTCTTTTTTGTTACGTGACCTGTGATAGGCCCACGACCGTGCTGCAGATGTGTCGAGCGAATCAAAGACGCTGCTTAGCGCACTGATATAAACGGTTCATTGCATTATCGATTTGGTTGTTCAGGTAAACCATTGAACACTCTTATTCGTGTTTATCATATTAAAATCGGCGCATGCGTGCACTGGACACGTCTGGACTGTCGTAACTATGGAGAGGAGGTTGGTAATCCAGGTATCGATTTTTCCGTCCATCGATCGATGAGAAGGTTTCAACAGAGGAATTCTATAGCTTTTTTGCAGATCTGTTTTATTTCGTTTTCGTGTTGGGCATTCGGGTGATTCAGAGTTATTATTGTACTTTATTTTGTCAGGAAAAACAAAAACAGAACAGTCTGGATTAAACAATCGATTTGTGAATGCTTAGAAGCATCGTAATCGTTTTTTAGGTAGAAACAAAATTTAAAATGGGATTACAATATTTAATTTTTTTTGCTTCTGAAAGACAGTAAGAGTAAAACTGTTATTGCAATTTCTCACTTATTAGTAATTCTATTCGAATAGATTTTTAAAAACAGTTCATAATTTTTGCTGACTTGGTGAGATATTCAATATTTTAAGAAACTGAAAAATGCATGAATATTTAGTTCCCAAAAACAAATAATTTTCACTAAAGTAATGAACGTACTAAATCTTTATACTTGAATACTTTTATAATTAGAATATTTAACCCCAGTTGTTAAATAATTTAATGGCATTTGAATTTGTAGGTATTAATTTCTAACAATTTAAATAATGATTTATTTATGCATTGGTGTAATAACCGAACTTTACAGGTTTTTGAACTAATATGCACTACTCTATAGATAATAGACTACTATATGTACTTGAAGTAGTGCATCATGACAATTGCAAATCAGATTATAATTTGTAAATTGCTATGTACTAAGTCTTTCCTAAACAACTCCATAAATTCTCCATAGATGATAGATTCATCATATATTCTCCAGTGATTCTCATAGACAACTCCATAGATTATTTTATTATTTTTCAATAATATATGTATTTCATGCACAGCATTATTCATATTAATTTATTATTTTCAACATTAAATATTTAATTATTATGACATTTTACATGACTATAATAAAATTCATGCTTGCCACGATATGTTAATTCATGTCAATATTTATCTTGTGATATTTTGGTTCCTAGTCTGTAGTGATCAATAGACCTTTTAGCAGTACATAATCATAAAAATGAAACACATTTAATTACTGGGGATATAAATCTATACTTATTATAAATGATATGATGAAATATTACAAAAACTGACAGGTTTAGTCAACATAGGTAGTAAAATAAGTAGTTGTTTTAGCAATATCGATATATTTTTCCACAGAAGAGTCCCTAGACATATAAATGGAGATTTGACTTTGTAACTTAAGAAACTTCTATAGAAAGGAATCAATCCACTTTAAACCGTAGGTCCTGGTCTAACATAACTGCAGAGCGTTGTAATGTAGGACTGACAACCCTAACCTGTAAAAGAAACATCTCCAGTTTCGGAATTTGCCAGTAGGTCATGTCTAACATGGAGTGAGTTAGAAGGTAATCAGTTCAATTTTAGTTGTAAGACAATGAACTTGACTATTTTTGCATAAACGTTGTGTAAACAGTTGTTATATACATCATTTGATAGTTTTTTTCATTTATTTATGATTTTCACGAGTATGAGTATTTTGATAAGTATTTTCATTTTATTTTTATTTATATTTGCTAGAAGCTATTGTGTAACGTAAGTCCATTTGGGTGGGGAAGAGGAAGAAAATGCTGTGATTTATTATTAACTTTTGTACTTATACATAGCGAAATTAGCGGAAAACTGATGAAATATATTTATATTATTGAGTATGCATCATTAAAAATAATAATTGTTGGGAAGTTAGCCTAATTATGATATTCATTATGATCACCATTAAGATTCTGAAATAACTAATTAAGCACAACAATACAATCACAAACTCAGTGGATATAAAACTATGTATTGAACTTATCACATAAATCATACCTAAACCACGATCTGCGAATCATTTAGACCACATCGAATCAAGTCCATTGATCCAAGAATAATTTACATTTACTCTAAAAATTGCCTTTCCTCGTGAGGTTTTAAAAGATCAATAGCGATTATTAAACCGAAGAGTTTTGGTATACATCTCTGTTTCTCAAACAAATTAATGTTGGAAAATGGTCAGAGTAAGTCCAAAAAAAAAGTCCTCGGGGCAGACTTATCGAGGGTCAGGTCAAGAACCCTCCTTGCAGATAATTTTGACCAACAACAAAACTCGGATGGATCTGATCGGAAACCTTTAAGGGATATTATTTTCCATGCTTTCAAATGAGATGGTTCGAAATTTCTTTTTTAAAATCGTGCAATTTGTCACGACGCTTGGGCATATATTTTTTTATCGGCTACTGGTCATAACAATAGCTGAAATAAATGAACTGGAATTCCAAAATGCAAAATGAACACAGCCAGGGAAAAGTTGATTAATGTAATCTATCATTAATGTTCAGGTCTTTTGTGCTTTGATATTCATAGACGATTTAAGCGATTATAATTTTTTATGGTTGGATCTGGAACCGGTTCCAGTTGGGCAACAATAGGTTTTCATTTTTTTTTTTTTTTTTTTTAAATCTGCTTTTTCGATAAGAAATCTCTCCCTTTTTAGAAAACGATAATTACTGATGATGTTGGAAAATTTTTATATTTATATTATCACACAAGAAGAGGAAAAACTATTTTTTAGCCTTATCTTCAAGATCGTTTCTTCAGTAACAACGTTCGTATATACCATTTTTATATACTTGACCAGTTTTAATGATATGATCCTAGTTATACGAGTTTTAATACATCCTCTTTATCTTATCCTTTTTATGATCAAAATCAATAAATCTCCTTTTAAAGTACTCAATCATAATCTCTTTTTCTCTCTAACTATATCATTTTCTGTTATATGATGTATGATTTGTATGATCAATATTTATCTAAGGCAACAGTATTTTTCCTAAACAACTATAACAGGTTTCAAATTATGCTCTTTTGAAAGTTAATTTAGTTTCAATATAGATTCTAAAATGATAGATCACTCAATGTGTTTTGCGTTTAACTTTTGTGTCTTGATTTAATAATTTATTTATAAGAAATATACACAAAAATAATTGTAGTTTAACATCCGAAATATAGTTTACGTTACAATATATACACAAATCACTATTTATTGACAAAGAAATTCAGAATTATTTTGACGCAAAAGTATTTACGATATGGAAAATAACGTCAGCTATAAACAACGAAAAGTTTTACAAAAATCAAAATATGCTTTATGAAATACCTGATGAATGAAAGAAAATATGTTGCCTACAATGAGAAAAAAGGCTGCATCCAGATAAAACTTAGGAAAAAATGCATAAATAATAAAAGATGAACTATATGCATTCTGTAAATCAATACTTAATTTTGTGTTTTGACTTTTAATTAGTAAAACTTGTTTGTTGTCAAAATATACTTGCTTAGATTAATTTCCTAATTATTAACACAAATACGACTTATAAATAATATAAATTATATACGTTATTAAATATTCTATTTGTTTGTGAAATCAGAAAAAGCCTTTAATATAACAAGACTTTTAAATAATCCTTTAACCGTAAAATTTGAACATAATTTTTAAAAATTGTTTAAACCTTAATTTTTACACAGAGTACACGTACAAAGTAATACGTCATAAAAATGCTATTTAATGTATTATAATCATAAATTCCTTTATTTTTTAAAAAAATTGACTTGAAAATATGGAAAAATTGGCTTTAAATATATGATAAACTTTATATTTATAAACTAATATATTTATAAACTTTACTCCAGTTTCAATGGTAACGTGCGGAAGTAGCATGCAGTAGTGCTTAGATTCGAATCCGCTGGCAGCAACGCTTATAAAACGTCTTGCATCGATAACCAAACCCGAGGTGAAATTTTCTGCATTTTCTTCCATACGACATGCAAATGCTGTATAATTACCCTCAAAAGTCCTCCTGTTATAGCGATATCTTCCCTTCATCTCATGTCGATTGGTTGTTTGTGGCATACATAAATTAAATATGAGGTTCATCGTTGTTAAAAAAAAAAAAAAAAAACATATTGTAAATTTATGAAATGAATTAGCAGAATGAGAATGTAATTCATGATTGCAATAGCTGATTAAAAAACTGTGAAATAGAGAATTAATCAAAGCATTTAAAAATCGATTACTAGTAGAATAGTCTTAATTTCACTAGCAATAATTCCAACATGCCGAATGAAATAATTGGACATTCCAATTAAATTAATACCATTTGTCAAATCAAACACAAAAACCCAATTTTATCGTTAATTGAACATCATTTAATCGCAACTGCAACTTCCTTCATGCAATAAAGAATCACATCTGCGAAAGTTTGACATTCTTTTTTTCATACACGTAGTTTGCTTCATAATGCATTAAACAACAATTTTTCACTTGAATGCCTTTGAGCGAGGAAATCCAGCAATCACAGATTATTTTCCTGCAATCACATCGGAGATTATTATTTTTTCGTCATTATCGTTGCCGATCCATCATTGGCGGGAGCAATTAATCAAATCACTCCACCAAATGTCGTGTTAGAGATTGAAAGGTGCCTGCATTCTCAACCTGCAATCTCCTCTTAATCTCTTTCCATTCATAATCATGTTTGAGAGCTAAACAACCGACAAAACCGCTGTGACTCGAAATTGATAATTGGATTGGCTTAAACTGACCACGGGGTGGCATTTTTAGAAGTTTTTTGAGGAAAGTATGTGGTTGATAAGGACAAAGAAAAAAGCACATTCGAAAACATAAATGGTGTGAAAGAAGTTGATTAAATTCTTTCTTTTCATAGTTGATTCTATGTATAAAAATAATTTGTGAAGGAAAACAATAATTTGTTTTGTGAATTTCTTTATTTCTGGTGGAACTGAATGTTATAGTATAAAAAACTTGAAAATAATAGCTGCATCATATGATATTTTCGACTCAGATTTTTATTAAAAATGTATGTATGCAAATCATTGAATTACATTTACAAAACCCAATTGTAAATACACATTTTTAAGCCAAAAATAATAATTTCGGTTCTAAAATAATATTATCATGAATGTGTTTACTGAAATTTAATTGTATTTATTATGTCTTAAATTTGTTTTTCCTTTGCATGGCGTATTTTTTTCAAAAAGCGTTAAACATTTTTTATTTTTTTTTTTTTTGATAATGTGTTTCACTAAAAATCTTATATTAAGAAGTGTGTTTGCATATGGAGGGGTTTGGAGGGAATGGGGGAAACATAAATATTAAAAAATAAAAACAGAATCAATGGCAAATTCTTAAAAAAAAATGTTTTAGGTACAATCAGAGGACAGGTCAGAAATTGAAATTTTTGTATAATTGCAGTTCCATCACATATTTAGTATATTTAGCCAGTCAATCACTATTTATATACGGTTTTATTTAGTACAATATATTTAAATTTGTACAATATATTTACAATTGTATTTCAATATGAATTATACACAATACATTTCAATACATAACGTCAATTTATTATATAATAATTATATCTATTTATAATAAATAATATTTATAATATTATTATTATGCATGCTTTATTAAAAATAAATGTAATATATCATATATTAGTTTATTATATTGCTATCAATTCAATATATATATATATTACGCCAATTAAGGAGTTGCAAACAAAATACTATGGAATATATGAAAATGGAAAAAGAGAAATATAGAAATATTTCCCCTACGTAATGAAAATGCAAGATTCTTTCAATTCACATTAATTTTGAACTATGTGTTTCACAAAGATTTATTTTATATATGTGATTTATGTAAATACTATATATGTTTTAATTAAAAAAATTAAAAACGGTATTTTCTTATTAATTTATTTTTCTCCTATTTTTTTTTAAATTATCACCCAATAAATTTTATTTTAATTATACTATTTGAATAAGAAATATGTTTCTTTTTCAAAATATCTATATCTATATATATATATATATATATATATATATATATATATATATATAAATCTTACAAGATGATATATAAATCTAATTTTCTGATAATATTTTAAAATATTTGTTTCAATCCAGTTTCTTAGCTTATTTTTTTTTAAATGTTGCGTTACGCGAAACTTGATTGAAATTGAAATTAGAACATGTTGCTTAGCGATTATAAAAAAAATTAAATCAGTCGAAAATTTTTTTTATGTGCATTATATGACTATAAATAACTTTAACATTCCTTTTTTTTTTATTTATTAAAAATGCTAAGTAAGCGAAATTTCTTAGCCTTACAATTTTTGCTCGCTACTGCGCAAATTCGCCAAAGAGTTTAAAAGCTTCCGAAAAAATGATTAAAAAATAAAACGATGTGTTTCAAAAACAAAATATACTCTATCATTTAAATGGTTTGTTGCATCAAGAGCAAAACAACAGCCCCTATAAAATGCCTGAAAAGTCTCCAGTATTCGAACTAAATATAGATTTTTAATGGATTTTAACCATCTGAACAAGACTGATTTGCACTTCGAGTACACTATAAATAGTCGTACATTTATAGTAGTTCTGGTTTTTCTTTCTCCATGACGAAAACGATGTGTAATTCTAAAATGTAATGTGTAAACATTCTCTGCCAACAAGATTTTTTTTTCTGCATGAATTCTTCCCTATTCAGAATTTATTGACTTAAATGAATTTATGTAGAGTATTATCACTCATTAATATGAAAACATTTTGTTAATATAATATAACTAATATTCAAATTACACATTTTGTTAATATAACTAATATTCAAATTACACATTTTGTTAATATAACTAATATAACTAATTTTTGATTTCTTTATGTAAGAATAGTAAAATTTTCATTTGAATGTGCTAACTTTCTTGTCTTAACATTATTAATCAAGTTTAAGCGAAGATCTATTGTTTAAGGCTGGAGAAACTTACTGTTATATTATTCTGAACTGAGATAACTCGATTCGAATCCCTACAAAAGAATCGAAAATGTCGTAGTGCAAGCTAAAAGCACTTCAAATCTGTAAGTTGTGAAACTTCTGTTATCATTAAAAGGGTGGATAAAGAATATTCGCAAATGTTACCTTTATATTTATAATACAGAATGATAGATTTTAATCAGCTTATAAATTCCCAATTGTAAATTCAATTCTTTCAACGCAATCGCATCATCTGATATAAATACATGCTTCATAAAAACATCAATTTTAATTATTGCTACATTATTTGATAAAAAAATTGCTATTTTCAAATATTAAGCCAAAAAACATAATGTTACAAAATTTGGGAAAATTAGAAGCATGGATGCCCAATTTTGTTCCAAAAGGGATTATTGAAGTGCTATAAAAATAAGAACTCATAAGTGAATATTATTTGTATTTTTAATTTAAATATTAAACTTAAAAAAACATAAAACTGCTTAAAAATTTAATACCTTTTGTTAGAAGTATTGAAATTTCTATTGAAAGAAAAAAATCATCATCAATATGCATGAATGTTTGGAATTTCTATTAATTGATTTGGTTTGTCACTCTGTGGTTATTTTTTGTACACTTTAGGCTAACTGGACATGGACGTACAATTTAATGTTGATTCCGAACCACTAACAAACATTCATACAGCCAGGAGCAATTTCAACTGAATATTGGTGAATCTGGACATCATTTCTGTAAATAAACTGACAAATGTATACTTAAGAATAGTATTGAAAAAAAAGTAAGTCTTAATCTGTAAGAAATATTTTTTTTAATATTCAAAATCATTAAAACAATTTTCTGGGTAATTTTCCGCATAGACATCATTATATTATTTGACATTTCTAATAATGTAAGCATATTTATTTTTAAAGCAATAACTGAAATGGAATTCCGCGAAAAGCTGATCATTAAAAAAAAAATTATTTTACCTTATTGAATGTAATGGAGAAATTCAAGAAAGTAAATCAATTCTGAGATAATAAACTTCCATTTAAGAACAACATAATTAAAGAAAGACAAATCACAAATTACATCTAAAAAGATTCTTGACAAAATATCTTAAGCCCTCCAGGTCTAACTTAATGGAATTTTCCAACTACTACGTCTAAGCCTCAATCAACTATCATTACACACAAACGTTGACAAGGCTTTATATCATCACGCTTTTTGTCTCAAAACAAAACAAACTGTCTTTTTAATAATCCATCTTCTTATTTATTTTAGTTGAACTTTTTTACACATAGATTCTCGTTATTATTTTTTTAAACCAAATTCAAATAATTTAACCATGCAAGCCATTTCTAAATTGTCCAATATTTGAGAAAGAATTTCGAGGCACATAAATGACACTAATTTGTGTCAAAGATGTAATTTGTTCACTTGATTACTTGTTGTAGAGCAAAACTAAACCAGTTTATAAATCATTCTACCTAAAAAAAATCTAGCTTTATTTCAAAAGAAATGTAATAAATCTATATCCTTATCAGCCAATCTGTTATAATCAGCGAAAAGTTATGATTTCTTAAAGCGCTATGTTATTAGTCCCATAGAGTCATAAATTTTTTTTTTAACAAACCATACTTTTTTTATTTTGATTTGAATCTCGCTATTAGAAATTGGTTTATTTTCACAATTATCATCAAATAATTTAAGCAAAAATAATTTTTTTTTAAAATTATTGTCTAGATGCTCATTTTTTTATCACAGATTTTTCGAGATGCACACATAGATGATGCAAAGCCGAGTCTAAGAAATAATATTTAATTTGTTCCCGTGATTGATTGTCGTGGAGTAAAACCAAGTCAATTTATATAGCTTTTAACTAAGAAAATTATTGCTTTTATTAAAGGAATTTGACGCATTGTCTCATCAAACAAGTCTCAAAATCAGCCAAATGCAATATAAATTTTGAACGAATTTCACCTCTTTTTTTAGTTAAAATATCGTGATTTTTAACAAACCATACATTTTATTTTAAACTTGTATCTTTCATATGGGTACTTGTCCATTTTTATAGTTGACATCAAATAATTTAAGCGTGTAAGTAATAAATAAATTATCCAAAAACTCTTCATGTCTGCTACAAATTTTACACACAGATAATGCAAATTTGATCATACAATGCAGTTTCAAAATCAACAATTCTCAACCCAAATGCAATACCACTTTTGAAAGAATTTTGCCATAACTTTTTGACTTAAAATATCGTGATTTTTGCATACCATACATTTCTTTTAAATTTTCATCTTTCATCTAGGAACTTGTTCATTTTTATAGTAAACACTGAATAATTTAAGAATTTAAGTAATAAATAAATTATCCTAAAAAATCTCCATGTTCCGCCAAATTTTTCACACATAGGTCATTTAAATTTGAATGTAACAATGCCGTTTGTTTATCTGATTGAATGCTAGAAATGAATAGCTTAATTTTGTTCTCTATCTAAAAACAATTATCACTTTGGCTCAAAATATTTTAACAAATGTATACATTTATCAACCAATCTCTAAAATTAGCCAAATGATTGGATTCCTGAAAGCTTTACGCCGTTGAACGTTTTGTATTAAAATTACCTTTATTCCATCCTTTTTGCATTTTAATTTATAGCTTTCCAAAAATACTCGCTTATTTTTTTAATAATTATATCAAAATAATTCAACCTTTTTAACATGATGTTTTAATCTTTAAAATTACCCAATATATCTCGACCTTTTCTTTTTCTCTGCCAGTTAGCCATCAAGATACATACATAAGTGACTCAAATTCCGAGTTAAATGATCCAGTTTGTTCTTTTGATGAATTGTTGAAGAGGAAAACCAAGACAATTTATAAATCTATCCTATCCCACACAAAAAAAAATCATTCCTCGCTCTGGTTCGAAAAGAATTTGACAAACGTATATACCCTTATCAACCAGATTGCTATAATCAGCCAAAGGCTAAGATTTCTGAAAGCGAATACATTTTGATATCAGAAAACTAAGTAGGTCTGCGGTGGTTGATTGCTTGACATGTAATTAATTTAATCCTCGGGAAGATTTGTCATGTATGGCTTGGTTGTTTTCAGATGGAAATTTTTCTCCTTATTACTTCCACTTTTGATCCAATTCTTATTGCTCCACGAAGAAAGAGCTCTAATTCGAACGTTTCAAGAAATGATGAATCGTGGGTTACGCAAAAACTTGAAAATCCTTTTACAGATGCATAGATTAATCTGTGTCAAATGCTTTTTAACCTGCTTGTATCGTATTTCCTTAATTGCAAGCGCTTCTAATTTGAATGCTTTGCATATTAAATCTTCGTGGGCAGCCCATTCACTGTTGTGAATTTCGTTAATTAAATTATGTTAACTTATTATTTCCGTGTTAAAAAATGCGGAAAATTAATTAACGTTATAATATATTATAACGAATAATTAAGTGATATTTTTAGTCAAATATTGTTGAATTCAAAATAAGCAAGCATTTTTCCATAAAGGATATTAATACAAAAAAAATTTATACGTTTATTTCTCTTATTTTTTTTCAAAGTAAAGTTGATGTTGCAAATCAGTGGTCAAATCAGTATACCATGATTAGCCCATCCGCGAACATAGAAAGAAACATGCTGTCTTCCGGGAGGGCTTTTTAAGGGTAATTGTCTCGCATTTTCTCATCGTGGGTGAAAACACCCCAGGAAACTTTACTGTTTTTACATTAACTTTACTTATTTTACCGGGTTTTTACTAAACAGCCAAATAACGACACGCTTATAATTTAATTGTGCTTATTTGCTATTGTAATCATGAATACTTAATTAATTTAATAATTATAACAGATCTTTTATCTGCTAATATGAATGATTTTCCAATTTTTACATTCCTTTATTGTTTTGTAATAAAAAAGAACCAAAAAAAAAAAAAAATTTTTTTTTTTCATTTTGTATTTGATAAAATATCAGAGAAAGAAAAATTTTCTTTTCTCTTTTCTTAGAATGAAAAAAAAAAAAAATGAATAAAAAATGAAATGAAAAAAAGAAAAAAAAATTTTTTTCACTGAATTTCCCAATACTAATTTTACATCAAAGTGAAAAATTATTTGATGTAGTAAAATAAAATTTTAATTAATAGTTACAAAAGTTTAAAAAAAAATTAAATTAAGAAATCTATAAAAAAAATATATTTTTCCTTGTTTGATTTTTTTTTTTTTTTTTTTCTTTTCATCAATTTTTCTTTATTTTTATATAAATTTATAAAAAATATGTAGCTTACATTTTTGAAAAGTAAATTTTAGAAACAGAATATAAAGAAACATACAACTTTAAGAGCAATATTATAGAAAAAAAATAAATATGGTTATGGTTATATATGGATATGGTTATAATTCATTTGGTATCATAATAAATCAATATCCTGATCATGGTGATTATAATTTCTATTTATCAAATGCATCGATATTCTCCAAAGTCCTACATTCTTTGTCATGAAGAAAGTATTATTTACCCAGTAGTTTTAATTTTATAAGAAATATTCTTGTAAACTTAGATGATTCAGTTAAATCATTACACATTTGTAAAATATCCAAGTTTTAAATATTTCTAACCTTACCATTGGGACAATATTTTGTGATTCTTTTAAGGATTTTTTTAATATCTCCATAGATTTCGAAGAAATTATTAATTTAAAAAATCTGCATTTACTAGTAACTTAGCAAATATATTCATTTCATTCTTTTTGGATTTTCAGTTCACATTTTTGTATTGCACACCTTTTTTTATTATATTTTAATTAAAGCATTAAACTTATTTTATTGTGATTTTTTTTAAATTTTTATACATTCTTTTTAAAAATTAAATTCCAACGGCGTGAAAATAAAATTTTTTGTGATTTGAATATGAGTTGAGTGTTGCCGAGTTGTAAAAAAATACTTCTGAATAAAATTATATGAAAGAGAAAAAGTTTTGATCTAATCTTTTGAATTAATCTGCCCATTACAAGAAAAAAAAAAGTAACTGAAATATGAAGTTTCAAAAGATTTAATTTAATTGAAATTTCTATTGGGTGTTGTCCGGATAGGAATTTCAATTAAATTCACAACTGAACTCTCTTCTGTTGGCCATAACCAACCAATCAGTTCTTGACAAAGATTGACTGGTATTCGGCATCTTTCTTTTACCAATATAGAAGTTATAGTTTTGGACAAGAATGAATTTACTTATAAATTGACAATTATATTAATTACATACTGGTAAACATTTTTATTTTTATTAAGATTTAAAGGTGTGTTCTTCCCATTTGCAATACAAAAGCACAGTTGAATGTTTTTAAACATCATGTACGAAACATAGAATGGGCATAGAATTATTTTCAAAATACTGGAAAATAGTGATACGGCAAACCTAGAATATTTTATTACTGCTAATATTCCCCTGATTGATTTCTACTTTTTAAAATAATTACCAATGCTTTAAATTAGTTTTAAATATGACATTCTAAATAATATATATTTTAATGAATAAAATTTTATGATAGCACATAATAATGTATGACGATAATTCAATGTGTAATAAAGTTATCACATGTAATGTGTAATATTATTACAGTAATTTAATGTACAATATCCCAATAATTCAATATGTAATAAAATTATGACAATTCAATATGCAAATAAAATATAACAGTAATCCAATATGTAATAAACAGTAATCGAATATATAAGAAAATTATGAAAGTAATTCTTTCATAAAAAATATTGTTGGTAGGATAGTATAGGGCAATTTTACTATACCGAAAATCGTGTAATAAAGTTATATGCAATAAAGTTATCACAATTATTCATTGTATAATAAAATTATCACAATTATTCATTGTATAATAAAATTATCACAATTTCAATATGTAATATCACAGTAATCCAATATGTAATAAAAGTATGACAGTAACCCAACATGCAATAAAGAAAATGCTGTTGGCAGGGCAGTAAAGGGCAATTTTGTCAGACCGAAAATTTAGCAATAAAATTATGATTTTTAATGTAATAAAGTTATCACAGTAATTCAATGTGTAATATCCCAGTAATCCGATATGTAATAAAAGTATGGCAGTAATCCGATATGTAATAAAAGTATGGCAGTAATCCGATATGTAATAAAAGTATGGCAGTAATCCGATATGTAATACAAGTATGAAGGCAATTATTTCATAGAAAATGCTGTTAATAGGACAGTATAGGCATATTTTGTTAGACCGAAAATTGATTAATAAAATTATGATTCGCAATGTGCAATAAAGTTATCACAGTAATTCAATGTGTAATATCAAAGTAATCCGATACGTAATAAAAAGTATGACAGCAATCGGATATGTAATAAAAAGGTATGACAGTAATCCAATATGTAATAAAAATAGGACAGTAATCCAATATGTAATAAAGGTATGACAATAATCCATATGTAAAGTTAGGAAGGTAATTTTTTCATAGAAAATACTGTTGGTAGGGCAGTATATGGCCATTTTATTAGACCGAAAATTGAGTAATAAAATTATGATTCGTAATGTGTAATAAAGTTATCACAATAATTAAATGTGTAGGACAGTTTAGGGCAATTTTGCTAGACAGAAAACTGTGCAATCATTAAATGAGAAACAGCCCAAAGTTGTATTCTTTAAATAAAGTTATCCATAGTGATTGTCTGACATGAACACGAATTTAAAATCTAAAGGACAACCATTTTACCAACTGTCAAACAAAAAAATTAGTATATTGCAATATGGATAAGCCATTAGTAGAGTCATTTATCAAAGATGCTGCAAATCCATTAATTATTCCCCTATCGAATGTCATAACTTTGGATATTACTTGGTAACCTATAGCACATTCAAAGTCTTCTGGGTAAAATGACGCCAGGCGTTAAATTACTTTTAATTAGATTAGCGTGAATCGTGATTAAAGAAAATTGCAAAAGCCTTCCTTTCCACTAATCAGGTTCCGATCTGTTAAAAATATTATGACGTACGTCAATCTGAGAGGAAATCAGTCAGCTGAATCAGCCTCTCAAATGGCATTTCAATTAGATAATATTATCTATTAACTTTGTCCATCAGTCGAGACCTTCTGCTGGAAGCTGCTTAATAGTCTCCAGCAAATAATTTCAAAGTATTTGAAGAACTTTGCAATGATCGATGATGTCTAATGACAGGCATATAAGTGTGACTGAATCTGCAGGTAGTCTTACTGAACTGTATGCTAATTTTATACATAGAGAATTTGAAAAGATTTGGTGTAATAAGAAACAGGAATTTATTTATATTAAATCACAGAATTTTGTATTGAAGTTGAAACAAAAAAATTGGGCCTTCAAGAAGATTTGTTCTTGGATTCAATAACTGTCACTAAATGAATGCTCGTCTTTAGTTTAAAACGAAAACACTCACATTCTGTAATAATTAATTTGCATTAGTTATTTTAGGAAATAATTAACTACACATTGAAAAAAAAAAAAATTTCTTCATATATGAAGAAACAGAAGATAGTAAGTAAAACAATCATAAATCAAGTAAAACATGTAAGATATAAGTAAAACAATCAAACCCGATAATCAATTTTATATTAATTATTTTATGTATTTTTAAATAAAAATTAATTCTCTCCATTTTTTTTTTTGTCAGGTATTTGTTCCCAGCAAATATTTTAATAATTGTTTTGGAAAAATTAAATAAAAATAACAATGATTTTGTACGTATTTGGCAAGAAAAATTGGTGGAAAACTTTATTTTAATAAAAATGATGACTCAAATAAAATCAGAAATAAATATGAATAATTTACACATTAAAATCAATTCATAAACTATTATATTTCAAACTGATATGTCAGTTTATTATTGAGGCTTTTGAAAATTCCCTTTTCGCTTCAGTCATCTAAGAAATTATGTCAAAAATAAAAATTGCAAGATTATTGTATGTCATTCCGTTTATTGTCGCAAAATTGAAAAAAATAATAAATAAACATTTTATGTCTAATTATCATTAACTTTTTCAAATTTGGAATTGTCACAGGAATCAATTATTTTTAAAAATTATAACCGTCCTTCCTTCTACACACTGACAAAAGAGCCCTTACCCTCTCCCCCCTCGTGGCATTCAGGAGAAATGGTTTGTCGGCCTCGTGACTCTCACCCTAGAGAAAGTGCAGCACAACCTGAGCTCCCACGAAGAAATGCTTAGTTTATAGTCTCTCATCCCGAGAGGAAATATTTTCAGCTCATTAGTTGACTCTCACCCGGAGAAGAAGTATATTTCGCTCACCCTGCGAGTATCCTAGTTTCGGTTTTTCGACTTATTCGTGGAATCCTTCCACGAATCTATAATTATTTGTCTTTAAATGTGTTAAATAGTGTATGTCTCTAATTGATGTTTGTGGCGTTCGTGCGTTTGGAAATAAAGTTGCGAATTCTCCGAACTGTGCCTCAAGTATCTCTACCCAAACACACCCAGTTACAATCTGGTTGTTCAACCTGCACGCTACAAAATAGTATAATTATTCCTTCCATTTATTTTCGGTGTTGAAGTTTCACTATTTATTAGGATTGTCTTCAAAAATTATTTGATACCAATCTTATTATAAACATTTGTTCACAAAATCATGTTCACATGAAACTCTTACGGGGAACTAGCAATTTCTTTTTTTATTATATAACTAAATTATTGGATAGTATTTCACTTCAAAAATAAGCCCATTAGTTTGATGTAATGAATAACACCTTCATTTCACCTGTCATTTATTTAAGTTAGAGAAATGATATACTTTAATAATAACTGACCACGACTTTCAGTGACCGATGAACATTTAATATTTTTAAAAACATTTTATGTGAAATTAGGTTTGTGGTCTCATTATTATAATGAAAATTTTTTAATAGACGAACTAGTGATTGGCTGAAACACCAAAGCAATATGAGATAAAAAAACATTAAGAAGAAAAAGTTTAGGATTCTAGCATCTGTCTTTGATATACAGTATTCGAATAATTAAAATTTGGATTTTCAATTAAGACATCATCTTTGTGGCCTAACTTTTTTTCCACAAAGGTGAAAGCGAAAAAGAATAAATAAAATCTTCTACAGATCTTGACACTTCATTTGCATGCTCAAAAATCATTAGAGCAACCATCTGACATCTTACAGAAATACAATGCAATAAAATTATAACAAAATGAGATGAAAGTTGGAATACATTTCTTCCAAAAGGTACACACACAGACAATGTAGCAAACTAGATCGCGAGACTTGCCATCCCATTCACATGTGAAATTAACTTTCTTTTTCATTCATTCATTTCATCTTTCAAACTTTTTGCCTATTTTTTTTGCGCAAGTGGTCCATCATTGCTGTCAATAGTTAATTAAAAAATATGCCGCCAGAATGTGTAAATGAATTGCCAAAAATATTCTTGTACTCCTAGCACGTGAAAGTATTTTTTTCTTTTGGTTTTGGATACATGCGCAGAGATGAATGGCAGTTACACAAAATGAAATCAGCAGTAGTAAAATACATATAACTTACGAGTTCTGTATGTGTGTTGCATAATTCTAATGAATTAGATTGCATCTTCAGGCGAGATTCGTGAGGGACCATATGTTAATTACATGTAATCTATTTTACTATTTGAATAAATAACCATTACAGTCGTCATTGGTAGCATGTAATTACATTAAGTACTGCTGTCACAAGCCATTACATTAAGCAATAAAAATATCAAAAAATACAAATGCACGGGAAACTGTTAGGCAAATTCTCTTTTCTAATTACAAAATTATATATATATGTTCCCTGATGTTGAACACTTTAAATATCGTCATAAGTAAACTTTATACATAATCATACATGAATCATCTTGGAGACCTGTTAAATTACACATAGAAGAAAAATTGAGAAAATAATGCTTTTAGGGAAGATCTCTTGAAATGGTTTATTTCTCATTTTAGATTCATGGCGAAGAAAATATCGAAAGTTCAATCATCGTCACAATATTCTAAAAATCTACTCCTTTTCTAAAGTAACGATTATAGCGTAATCCATTAGAGGGAATGAAACTTACGAATCAAACTTCCTACAGCTTGTATACATTAGAACATCTTGGACATACTATTTGTGGTAATAAAACACATATATAATTGGGAAAACAATTTTACTAGTGAGAATACAAATTTTGGCATGGTTGGATTTCGTTTGAAAATTTTTAGAATCACTATCACATAATTTTTCTCTTCTTAATTCTTTAAATGTTAGTTACATTTTTAATTAAATTTTAGTATTAGTTAAATTTAATATAAACTATCATACTAACGAATCGGCTCAATCGACTATTTGATCATACTATCGAACAAAAGTTTTTTTACTTTTACTACATATTTTGATGCTTATTTTGCTGTTATTGTACTTTATTTTCAACATTAGAAAATCAGAGATTGTTATAATCATGGTCTCTTATAATCATAAATGTGTTAGAATAAACAGGATAGTTTTTGTACCTACTTTTTTTTTTTTGCCGTACCCTATACATGTCACACCTACAAAAGTATTTTTGTGATTATCACTCAATTAAACGTGGTTTGCGATGTCATGCTCAACGGCAATTTTTGTTTCACTTGATGCTTATTACCACAATCAGGGTTTGGTACCACTTCAAAGGAACACAAATTTCTCAAAATATTATTGCTTTTAAATAATCTAATTTAGAATATGTACGTCACCCTCGTAAAAGAAGGTATTTAAACGTATTTTAAAACGTCACAACTAAAATACAATATAACATTGCCTCTACTTCACGATAAACGCAAAAAAAAAACAAAATTTCCATTCGTAATTAACATTAACATTCTACGGCCATCCCATAAATATATTTTTTTAAGTATTATAATTTCTGATTTTTAAATCAAAATAAATTTTGAAAAACTTAAACAACTGAAAGAATAATTTTTTTCTGGACAATAATCTTTACAGGGACGATTTTTTTTTTTAAAGAAAATATTTATTTGACAACATAAGTCCAATTAATTTGTTAAGCCGTTTTAACTTTCTTCCAAACGTTATTGATAATTGAACAAGTAGAAAATCAATTTCACCTTTATTAAACATTTTTTATTATTATTATACATTTATGCATCACTGATTATATACATTAATTAATTCAAAACATAGTGCAAAATCATACTGAAAAAAAAAAAACCCTATTCTACTTCTTATTCAATCATTGTGCTATTAAAATTGATTTTTTTTTTAATTTGAACTTCACATTTTCAGTCACAAAGGCAGAAAACAATCTTATAATTTTTTTTTACATAGAGCCAATTCAATTCCCACGGTTTTGGTTAATTTATTTAAAATAATTAACTGTAAAATTGGAATTCCATTTAATTTTTATTTAATTTTCTATCATTAACTTGTATAAAATGTTTCTCAATGTCATTATTTAAAGTATCGCTGTTTCGTTTTTTTATTTATTTTTTTAATCATTTATTTAAAAAAAAAAAAAATTCTAGAACTTTTGAGCTATTCACTATGAATAGCGTTTTTATTTAACCCTTGCTTTGAAATGATCAACAATAAATTACCAAATACAAAATAATAGAAATAAATAATACAAAAATAAAAAACATTTTTTTTTTTTATTTGATTCTTTACTTAGTTACGAAATGGTAAGAAATAATTATAGTTCTTATTAAACTGCATAGGAAATTGAATAACAAAAAGGATAATTCTTATAGAATTCCCTAGGAGATTAATAAGAAGGATAATTTTATAGAACTTCCTAATTAAATATTAATAAGAATATGGATAATGAATTTTCAGTATGGTTAAATAAAAAATAATTAACATTTTTATTGAATTTCCTGTACAAAATAATTCAACATAAATTCAAAGTTTTTTAATCACTGCTCATTTCAGTTATATTAAAATGATTTATTAATGTAGGAAAGAATATAATAAAATTTACTAATTACAATGTTTTATGGATGTTTAAAGAAATCTCATTTGTATGTTTAGATGGTACATTTAAAAGTTTTCGAACTCGTTTATAATTTTGTTTAATTTATCTCGCTCGTTTACAGTCAAATTTTACACTTCATAATCAGCAAATTTAAGTATTCATATTGTTAATATTATATTGAAAACTGATTTTCCTTTAATGCAATGGAAGGATATTTACACTTCTTCACATTAATTAACACACTCACAAACTATTGTTGACTATTGAATTAACTTTGTGGGAGAAATGTCAATCGATTTTTGTGTGTCCCAATGGGGTGCAAACAGTCCAACTGCCTACTTAAATATTGAATGATATCCAGAATAAATATAAAAATATTTCCTACGACTAATTCATCTAAACTTATTAATTCTGTTGATTCATAATTAGAATTAATTATTTTTGCATATCATCGAAAATGAATAATCCAAGAAATCTTGACATATTGATGATCTATTAATATTTTTGCCATTAAACAGAACCTACTAGTATACTAGTTATACAAATAATACAAAGTGTTTTCAACAATCACTTAACAAAATAATTAATTCATTATTAAGGAAATTAAATAATTTTATTAATATTTTTAAGGAAAGCGATTAGGTTTCTAATAATATTTGCTTATTAGAATTTAAAGAAAAAAAATAGGGCCATATATAGTTGAAGTAATTAATTAAGAAACAAATTATATCTTGTGATAGTTTGTGGAAATACTTGTTGCCCATTTAGAGAGAGATGCAACACAATATATGTTTACAGAAAAATCTGAATTCAAACCAGAAAAAGAAAAACCCCTGTAAGTATCTCAAACCAAAATCTATATTCCTCTTCTTCCTCCCCTCACACAACTCCATTGGCACGCTTCCAGAAGGCAAACCCGACTGGAAAACCAAAACATCCAACGAAACGTACGATCAAGATTCTGCCTACGTCCTATCTATCTCTCCCTGTCTCTAAATTTCCTTTTCCGCAATTATCTAATCCAGCTCGTGACATTCTCAACAAAGAGAGAGAAATCAGGTTGGTCGATCTCTCCTTTACGTGTAGTAGGTAAGGAATAAAAAGAAAAAAAGAAAAGAATCGCCACCAAAAACACCAAGAGAGAGGAAGACAATCCAAGAAGCAAAATGATTGACAAGGGGTATGCGGTTTGCGATATCCACTTGACGAGTTGATAATTTGGTGAGTTTTCGATGTTGACAAGCCGGCTTGGAAAATAATTGGGAGAAAGGGGGGAATTGAAATTGTTTTGGCACGCTTTTGCCGAAGAAAAAGTCTTTTGAGCATTTAACTTGTAATTATAAGAGGTGAGGTAAAAAATCGAATAGGAATTGAATTCTAAGGGTGAAAGAGGGTGATTTTTTTTATCTTGCACTTTGTGAAATTGGTGTTGTAATTATACAAGGTGTCCACACAAAAAATCTTCCTGATTTCAAATGTTAATTGTACTGAAACTATGAATCCTAGAGATTTGAGGTTTGCGGTATCGTATATAGAAATACAACAAGTTTATCTTGCTGCAATTTTTTTCAGAAAAAATTAGTTTTCTTATATATGCATTATTGATACTACTGTGTCCAAAAAGTAAGACCAATTTTCAATTTAAATTTCCCTTGCATATGGTATTTGCATGTGTTGATTATTTTATTACATGTGTGTTAATGTGCAAAGATGACAATAACTCAAGAAAAATCCAGGTGAGTCATAAGAAACAAAGATGAAACTGAACCGAAATCAACGATTAGCGCTCTTGTACCGTGGTCATTTCTGCCCATTGATCAACAATTGCAATAAAAAAAAGAATGACAATTACATGACATATCAATAATGTATACAAAAAAAAAAAATTTTTTTTTTCTTGCACTTTGTGGAACCAGTATTGTAATTATACAGGGTGTCCACATGAAATCTTCCTGATTTCAAATGTTAATTGTACGGAAACTACGAGTCCGAGAGATTTGCTGTTTGTGGTATCATGAATAGCAACACAAAAAGTTTATTTTGTTGCTTTTTACCCGAAAAGGTTAATTTTTGTTACATGCATTACTGATATGTCATGTGTATGTGTTGATTAATGAGCAGAGATGACAATAACTGAAAAGGAAATCCAGTAAATGATAAGAAAACGAAACCGAAATCAACGATTAGCTCTCTTGTACTGTTGTCATTTCTGCCCATTAGTCAACAACTGCAATAAAAGAATGACAATTACTTGACATATCGCTACTGCATACAACTAATTTTTTTCTTGCACTTTGTGAAATCAATGATTATAGAGGGTGTCAACAGGAAATCTCCCCGATTTCAAATATTAATTATATAGAAACTATGAATCCTAGAGATTTGAGGTTTGCGATATCATATATAGCAACACAACAGTTTATTTTCCTGCAATATATTTTTGAAATGTTAATTTTTGTTGTGTGCAATATTGATATGTCATGAAATTGCCATTATTTTATTGCAGGTGTTGATTAATGGCCAGAGATGGCAACAGCACAACAGAGCTCAGTGCGTGATATGAAACGAAAGTGAAAACGAAACTCATCCAAAATCACCGATTAGTGCTCTTGAACTGTTGACATCACTGGCCATTAATCAACATTTGCAATAAAAGAATGGTAATTGCATGATATATTACTAAGGTATACAACAAAAATTAACTTTTTCGAAAGAAACAATTTTGGTGCAAAATAAACTTGGTGTGTTGCTATTCATGATACCGCAAACCGCATGTCTCATAGTTTCAGTAGAATTAACACTTGAAATCAATTAGGTTTCATGTGGGCATCTTGTACATTCAATTCTTGTGTGTTTTTAAAAAAAAACTTCGATTGGTTTCAATATTCTACTTCAAATTGGATTTGTAATGTAATTTAGCAAGTTCAAAAAAGGCTATTTATGACGATTCGTCTACAAATTTAAAAGAAATATCTGTATTGTATCCGATTATCTTAATTTATTGTGATTACAGCCAAAGATATTAATGAAGTTTTAAAGGAAAATTTTCTCCAAACAGCTTCGTAAAGATAAAAACCATAATTGAGATTTCATGTTTAAGTCACAGAAAACAAATTTCTTATTCGCGAAATATTTTGCAATCATTGTCTTGGAAAAATATAACACTTATCGATCAAAAATAAACTTCAAATATTCTAGTGAAATAAAGAATCACCAACAACAATCAACAACAATAATCAACAACACCATCAAGACATTTCAAAAATATGTGATTGACAAGATGTATGAGATTGATACATCCACTTGACGAGTTGATAATTTGATGTTGACAACCCTGTTTAGAAACTAATAGGCGGAAAGAGGGAATTGAAATTAATTGAGTTATGTGAGCGTTTAAACTTCTAACTACATATAAGACAAAATAAAAAAACAAAAAGGAATTGAATTCTCGGTTAAAAGAATTTTGGGAGCTGAAAGTTGATGTTATGCTTATAATTCTTCATGGTTGATGTTATGCTTATGTTCTTCCAAATTTGTTCCATAGAGATTTACGTTAGTTTATGTCATATGGTAGTTTTAGTAAATGTTATTGACAGCTGTTTCAGCTATATATGATTCTTGAGATAGTTTCGATTATCTAGTTTATCTTGATTATATGTTTTTAATTGATATATAGTATATCATTAAATCTTCATTGAGAATTTTCTCAAAGCAACTTTGGGAACCTCGTGTGTAATCGTAAATGGACAATGCAAATTTGTTCATTTGGCAATAATGTACTTTTCCTATTCATATTTGCTAATTATTTTTAATTCATTGCTATGAAGATGTATTTTAATTATATATTCATCACAAACAATTAGGTTTCAATTAATTTTTATTTAGATATTATATGTTATGTATTTTGAAATTAAGTATTTTTATTATTAATGTACAAAATCTAAGTTTAAGTAAAACAAAGAAATAATGTCAATTTAAGTAGTTTTCCCAATTAAAATATATTGTTTCCGAACAACTTTAAAAACAAGATGTTATTAATATACTTAAAAATTTTATTATATAATTTTGGGATACTCTTAATTGTGAAACTCTTGATATAGACAGTCATTTTATAATAATAAAATAATCAATTCATTAGATTATTATAAAATGAAAGTCTATATTAAGAGTTTCACGCTCAGATTATCCCAAAATTAGATAATAAAATTAAAAATTGTGAAAAATTTTTTTTTTAAATTAATCAACAAATATAAAAATTAATTAATTAAAATTAATTAAAAATGTATTTATTTAAAAATTAAAAAATTATCTAAAAATAAAACAAAAAAAAATTATTTAAAAAAATTATTTAAAATAAAACAAAATTTTAAAAATTATTGTTCAACAAGAAATGATAAGAAATTAATTTATTAAAATCTTAGTCTTATTTTTAGAATAGATTTTTTTTTTCTTTTTTCTTCGACTAATGATGCAAGATGGTTCAAGTGCATAACTCGTTTATTGTTACAAAATAATTAAAAGAAATTTAAAAATAGGTAAATAGTAATATGATTCGTGTTATCAAATAAACCTAAAATTTTATGTTGATTTAAATCAATAGACTTTTTGTTGAAAATTACATGTTATATTTAAAAACTCATGGAATATTCTAAGAAAATTCATTTTATCTTTTACACCAGTACTTTTTTTTTCAAAGCATATGGCAATTTTTTTTTATTCATAATTTAGTTGCGTTGCACTGCATTTTTTCCCCCAAATAACTAAAAAAATAGCTATTTAATATTTATACCAAACCAAAATAAAAAATATTTTGAAAGTATTCTTGTATTGCGTTTCTGTCAATTTATTCTTGAGTGGTAAAAATATTTTATTTCAGATTTAACATTTGAGAAAATGGGTTAAGAATATTTTATTATATTTTATTTTTTAAATATTAGTTTAAAATTACATAAAAAAATATATGAATGTAACTTTTTTTTATATATGAGTGGTGTGTGTTTTCGTCGGGTTTAATATATATCCAATAACAAACGTTTCCTCATCCATATTTTATTATGCATTTTAACAATGATATTTTAGTAATTTAAATTAGAAATTGCCTGCATTAGATACTATTTGCTTTTGTACCGATTATCATAACCAGCGTACCAGTAACCATACATAATTTGTTAAATATATTAATGATCTGTAATTATTATTAATGCATTATCTAATGCAATCACGAGCTTGATCAACTTTTTTTGTTAGGCTCTGTAGATGCCAACATTTTTAAGATGCTGAAATATGAAATGATATAATGAAGTAAGATTATCTAATGCTAAGCTCTATTCATATTTTTGAACTTTCGAAATACCCGATTTCAACAAAATTTACTGAGATATCAGAATGAAATAAAGTTCTGCCCACTTTCTTTTGAAGGGTATTTATAAGACTGGATAACACGGATTTAACTTCAATAATAAGTCAATTAGCATCTTCGATAAATCAATTAATCTTCTATAATAAGTGTAAAAGACAGTGAGTTAGTAGTAATTCAAAGGTTATCCAAAAGCATCAGTGTTCTGAATCCAAAGAAAGACAAAAGAACAAGGCTGTAGGGATGATGAAATGGCTGATTAAGAACTATTAAGTAACTATCAAACAGCAATCCATGAAGAACGAACTATCAGTAATACAGGTGCATGAAAAGGTTATTCTAACGTAAAAATGGCTAAAAACAAAATGTTATACATTGATAAATAAAAAGAAGCGGCTCATTAAAATACCAAACTTCAACATTTCAATCAAGAGTGACCAAATATTTTCCAGAAGTATTTGGCTGGGTAATTGTGTTTCATACATCCTATTCTCTGGGCATTGCTTCAGCCGATTATCATCTTTTCTTAAAAGCTTTAAAAATTGCTTTGAAGAATTTAAGCTGACTTCAAGTGAAGAGGTCAAATCAAAAATTAATTTTTTTTTCAAGGCACAATCAAAGGAATTTATGCAAAAAAAAAAAAAAAGGAATCGAAAAGTTGATGGGAAGATATCATTGTCGATGATTAAATAATGTATTTTGAGCAACGTTTTGAATTTTATTTCAATCGAAAAAACGGATAGAACTTTTGTTCCAAACTGACAAAATGTACTTCGATACTTGGAAAATCGAGAAACCTTGAATCATGTTCTGCAATTAATTTCATTTAGTAATTGTAGGTCGATAGTTGTTTTGAAAAGCCAAAATAATAATGGGTAGCACCCATTATTATTATCCATGTTTCCTATTATTCCATTTGCTTCAGAAAATGATGATCAATGAGTTAACCTTTAATTGGATATATAGTAAAAGTCAAGTAGAATGTTAAAATGTAACGAACCAATTTGAAATACATCAACATCAATCATATTTCGAAATAGGAGACAAATCGTTTCCCAATAGTAAACGTTTTGTAAAGTTTATCATTTAATTAACCTGAAAAAGATAATTTCTAAATAACTAAAATTGAGGAAATCTGTATATTATATATTAGTAAATGAACTTGTGAAAAAAAAAACAGAACTTTAAAGCTTACCTATAAAATATATAAGTATCTTTTTATTCAAACAATGAAATTGAAGAATTAAGGGGAGTCGATAGTTAGTTAATCGGTATACAATTATGAAAAACGAACTAACAATACTTTTTTAAACAGAACAACAAAAATATATAAATTATGTAATCTAAAGGGTTTTTTTTTATTTCAGGTTATTGAAATTCAAATTACTTACAACTATCCAATTTCTAAGTATTTCATTATTGCGAATTATTTAATTAATTTTAAAGACTAAAAAAACTAAATATTTATCTTAATTACCTCATAAGCACAAATATTTTTACAAAAGACAATTATCAAAGGCAGTTAAATAAAGTAGAATTAGTCGTCGTAAAAATTTGGCGTTTTTTCGAAATATTTGGCGAAATTTTTGTAAACTAAACTTTTTTGGTGAAAAATTTCTTTTCACCGTGATTTATTTGTTACAAATTATACAGATGTTACAAGGATTAGTTTTAGAACAACTATAGAACAAATTGCATGTTGATTTAATATTGAATGCATCAAACGAATTAATATTAAATTCATCAAATGAATTAGTCTTGAAAACATTAAATGAATTAACTATGAACGCATCAAATGAATTAATCTCGAATGAATTGGTGACTAAATCAAAATTGGGAATCTCTTGATCTCCGAAAAGGATTCAATTCTAAATAAATAGTGAAATTAATTATAAAATTAAATGAAGTGGTACTATATGAAATATAATGACAGGTACTTTTGAAGAAATGAAATCGAAGGTTTAACTTTCAAAAACAACTTTTTGAAGAAAATGTTTATTATTTACGGACTATAATACGTCCTCTGAAATTATTCTTTTGTCATGAATCATGCACTTAGCTTATTAATAATCTTGAAATGTTCACTAACAAAAGAAAATATTAAATGCATTAATAATGATAATTTAAATTAATGAATTTTTATATATTAAATTATAGTGGGTAAATAGTGACTTTAGAGTCAAATGTATTCAGATATTTTTCAATTACTATTCTTTTTAAATACTCTCATTTTTAAAGACGACATTGACAATTATTATAATTAAAATTTCTTTATAGAAAATAAAAATTTAAGTTAATTATTATTTATATTATTTTTATATATAAAAATACATAGTTCTATACATTAAAAAAATTATGCATTATTTTAATGCATAATTTTTTTTTTTAAGATATTAAAATTTAAATACCATTAATTAAAAGAAAAATCGTGAATTATTTCCATTTTAAAGTTTAATATTTTTAAACTTAAATGAAAAAGGCAATACACATATTATTTCAAAGCATTTTCATATTGAAATGCATGATTCATACAGATAAAGATAAGCTTATTTACTTCAAAATTGGAATTCTTATAGAATAAAACCTAAAAAAAAAAATAATAACCTAATCTGCGAGGAAAAAGAAAAAGATCTAATAAAAATACTGCCAAAAATTTTAATAATACAAGAAAAAAAGAATATCAAACCTATCTCGCTAAAAATACCATTTTATAAAAATTCTTATACGTTCCGAAAAGTCGTGACCACAAATACATGAAATTGAGCAATACGGTGTAAAATTCCTATCATCAGTTATCTGAAATCTAATGAGAAAATAAAAACACTTATCACTACATAATATTATTTTTCCCTACACTATGTGTGTGGAAGAAAACACATAAGAAATTCCTTTATTTTTGTTTTATGACTGCGTATTATTACACGTCCCATTGTGACAAGATACTTGGTTCTCTATTTCTACAAGCAAGTGTTGATTTTTCAACCTGTCTTGACGATAACCTTTCTTTGGTGGATAGATTGAATCGATGCATGTTTTCTTCCTTTATTTAATTTTCAGTAGAGGAGGCTGGAGTTGGGGTTGGTTATTGACACACTTTTACCCGCCAACAATAGTCAGTTATTACCGAGCTGGACAGAGATGATATCTCGGGCCTCAATCCGCAGTGTATGTTTATGCCAGAACTCAATTGAATGAGCTATGTGAGGCTCATTGGATACAAGGTTCGTAATCTTCCTTTGATAAGGGTTCTGCAGAATGTTGCAAACTATACCCGCCACTTAGGAAGTACAGAAAGTGGAATCTCTGCAATCTTTTTTCGTTTCATCTACAATGTTCGCAAAAAAATGTAATAAAAATAGTAAAGTATATACATTGCAATTGGAAGTGGAATTAAAGAAAATGGGAATCATTGGTTTTAAAATTATTTGATTTTAATTTTTGGTTTGTTGTAGTTTCAAACATCCTCAAGTTTTTTTTTTTTTTTTTTTTCCAAAAACATAGACACGATGTTAAATTGAGAGGCAGAAATAGAGGCAGGCTCTTTAAAATAAATTGGTGATGTCAGTGTTTTGTAAAAATATGTGTGGTTGTTTGCTTTGTATAAAAAGCTATAAATAGACAATATTCACTTAAATATTTACAAATAAAAAGTAATTCCAGGTGATAAATGGCCTTATAGTACAGATTTTTAAAAAATTCTTTAGGCCTGTTTGGGGGGGGTTCTATTGCAAATATTTTTTAATTAAATCTTACCTATTAACTGAGTTTTTGCTACTTATATTGCTACTAAAATGTTCTTCTTCAATGATAAAATACGAAAGAATGAATAAAAAGGAAGAGATTGAATGAAAAAGCAAATTAAGAATTCATATTTTTTTTATTGAAATTAGTTATATTAATCTCAATTCGCCTACAGTGGTAAATATTGGACATGATCTAAATTATGGGAAACAAAATGTCAATAAGCGCTTGTCAAACCAGAATAAAGAAAAAAAAAAAACTAACACAATTCAACAAGTTCTCCAGTTAGTTGTCATTTAAAGTGGAGAAGACTTCCATCCTGATTCATACTCGACACCTAATTGACATTCAATACTTATACTAGGAAGGCATGCAGAGACACTTTAATTGGACGGAAGGAAACTCATTCGATTTGATAATCTGACAGCGCCATCTTAAACACTTCAGCATGCTGTTTTTAATTTGTAGTGGTAATTCTGATTATTTTAGTCAGGAAATTCCTAATGATACAGCTTGCGTAACTTTCAAATTTGAATACCTTTTAAGCAACTTTTTTGATGAAAAAAACACTTTCAATTAAATAAAATAATATCATTTAGTTATAACAGCGAGGTGTTGAATGTATTTTTCCATATAAATTCATCATTCACTCATTATTCTATATAAATTCACCTTTCACTCATTCTTCCATATAAATTCACCTCTCCCTCATTCTTCACTCATTTTTCTATATAAATTCCCCTCATCCTCATTCTTCACTCATTTTTCCATACAAATTCACCTTTCACTCATTTTTCCATATACATTCACCTCTCCCTAATTCTTCACTCATTCTTCCATAGAAATTCACCTTTCACTCATTCTTCACACATTTTTTTCATATAAATTCATCTCTCACTCATTCTTCACTCATTTTTCTATATAAATTTACCTTTCACTCATTCTTCCATATAAATTTCCGTGGGATGCAATGTAGCCCTACCTGCTGGTCGTGCACCCTGGGCAACGTTCTATAAAGTGGTACAGTTTTTGGCGTGAGTTCTCACTGCTATCCTAAGCATCATCTGGTGCCCTGAATGTATTGCAATGGAATTCTGATGGCTTGTCTCAATAAAAAATAACTAATCTAATGAACATCTACATCGCATTGGGATTTTTGACGAACCAAACTGCATTCTTTGTGATTTAGCACAACTAATGAATAGAGCTCATTTCCATCGTTGCTTGACACTTCATAGCGAATCCGACATGGCGAATCCGACATGGCGAGATACTGGCAAGCTAGAGAATTCTTAAAGCAATGATTTCGGTCAACTCTTTTGTACGCATTTTCTTCTTTATTTTTTATTTTTCTCATTTTTATATTGCCTTTGCCATTAGAAATTATATATATATATATTTGTGTTGTGCTTCTTTAAAGGTTAAAAAAAGATTTAAAAATAAAAACATATAATTTGTTCCCATAACATTTTCAATTCTTGGTCCAGGCATTATTTGATAGATAATGCATTACGTATATGTTTGAAATCCTAAAAGTATTGCCAAATCGAAAAAAATTCCCTTGCCTAAGCCAATAACGGTCTTGGTAAATTTTTTTGAATTCGAAATGAAGAGGTGAGAGGAGGCATCGAACACCCACGCATTTTGTCACCGAATTCATCGATCCAATTTGCGATGGCACAACGAGGATGCAGTTTAGAACAGCGGTCTCCAAAGTGGGATGTGCTAAATTATTCTTGGGGGAATGCCAAAGACGTGGGCTCATGATCGATCAATCAAAATTTAAAGAAAATTCTCTTCATAATTACGTGATGAGAATGGAAAACGAACATGCAGATTTAATAAGAACATCAACAAGTTTTATCATTGGGTTCTGCATGCTTGTATAAAGTAGTGTCTTCTGCAATGAATACAATTAAAATAAAAATAGAAGAAGAATACAGAAATAAATTAGAGTTAGAAACAGATCTTCAAATTGCGTCAACAGATGGCATCCAACCAGATTTTTCCGATATTGCTGAACAAATACAATTACATAACCCCATTAAACTATAATAAAAATATATAAATCTGTAATTTAGTTTTAAATATGTGTTGTATATTATTTAAAAAATAAATTAAATATTTGATTTATTTTTAATTACATTATACAAAGTATATAGATATATATTACATATACATTATATAGTATTAGTATATTACATTATATTTGTGCAGCTTTTAATTATGTTAAGTTTGGTTTGGTTTGTTGCTCTACTGTCATTTTGTGCATAGTTTGGGCTAATTAAACCGGGGCCTACAGTTTAACGTTGATTCCGAACCACGAACAAACATCCATGCCAAAGCCTGGATTTGAACCTGAAGCCTTTGGTACCAAAGGTGAGAACTACAGCCAGTTGTCTATCAAGACGTCCAAAAAAGTTTAGTTTGGTTTGCTTGGTTTGAAGCTCTACGGTCATCTTGTGCACACTTTGGGCTAAACAGACAAGGACCTACAGCTAAAAAAGTTTGGAGATCGCTGGTTTTCTTAGAAGACTACTGTTTTCCGTGTAAAGCTGAATGTTCCACTAACGCTAAATGTACGGTTGCGAAAGATTTGAGCTCAAAGTGCCGGATATTTATTCACAGCAACATTTAGTTTTCATGTTTTACAGATATTTATTTATATGGAATGTTTAAAAAAAAATAGTTAATGATTACCAAAAAAATAAAAATAAAAAAAAAAATTTCTTTTGTAATCATAAAAATTTTTTCAAAATTAAATACGATTCTGCCGGGGGAAAACAATGCCATTAGAGTGTTTACTGTCACACGATTTGCATATAACAATCCGAATCGAAATAAGATGACGTTTAAGTAACAGATAATGGCAATGTAACGCGATACAAATTACTGGATATATCTTTCCGCCAATGGATAATGTAAGAGGCCTGGGAGAGATAAAGACTTCGATGTTTCCCTGGAAAAAAAAAAAGGAAAAGAAATCGTCTCTTGTTTCTGGTAAAGGTGTCATTTATCACGCTTTTTTGGTTCACTGACCACTGGCTTATGCCTGAGGGAGAAAGGGTTGCTATATTTGATTATGGACGTCATTCATTAACCAGACAGTGGCGATCGCCAAATGTGTCATTTCTGTGATATGTGTGATGAGAGGTCAGTTAGCCATTAGGACAGATAGACCATGTCACGATAGATATTGGTTCTCAGGATGACAATTGAATAAAATGTGAGAAATGGTATTTTATTTTCATCTTAAAACAAGAATTAAACCAATTTCTTGCAATCTAGAAAACAACCATACTTATACACAGAATGCAAAATTTATATATTGTCATTTTCATAGCAAAATTATTTTTTTCAATAAGCAAGAACACCAAATAGTAATTTGCTACATGAAAAATTTGTTTACGGAGTAGAGGAAAAAAAAGTATAATGGACTTTTGCTTTATTATTGGAATGGAATTTTAAATACGGAATTTAACTATTTTCCATAAAATGGCTGAGAGAATTCCGAGAACTGAATTGGTTTAACCTAGATAAGTAGTAAAAAAAAAAAAAACATAATTGGTCTTAAGAAAAAGGAATGAAAATCTGAAGATAAAAATAATGAAAATAATTGTTAAAATTTAGTTTTCTGATTTATGAAA
This sequence comes from Caerostris extrusa, assembly GCA_021605095.1. Classification (NCBI taxonomy): domain Eukaryota; kingdom Metazoa; phylum Arthropoda; class Arachnida; order Araneae; family Araneidae; genus Caerostris; species Caerostris extrusa. The sequence goes on from BPLR01003845.1 coordinate 50,805, forward strand.
TTTTACAGAATTTTGGTTGGCAATGAACTAAATTAATCGAACCAAAAATCTTTCATATGATAGAAGAATTAGAGGTTACACAGCAGCCGAGATGTTTCAAGAAATCTTCAAGTTACCCTTGCTAGCTTTGTCTAAATCAGTTTGCCTGAACATTTGGATCGCGGCCTTTTAAAAAACTAAATTTTAGAGTCGCAAAAATTTGCAGCAGAAGCAAAAGAATCTTGAGCGCTCAGTAACATAAAAATCAATGATTTGGCTATTTATCGCCAATTTGTTTTTAGTTCTGATGTTAAAATATTTAATTTTACTTAATTTTTGAGTCACAATACATAAAATGAATAATATGTTTGCATAGTTATTATATATAAATACATTTATTTTCCTTTTCTGTTTTTTAGGTAAGAAGAAATATATATGTTTCTTTTTTTGTCTAAATTACCTATTTCCTTAATATTTAATAAAGGTTTGGAGCAAATGAAAAAGAACAACTTTGCATCAAGTTTAATAGATTTACACTATACATTCTTTTATAATTGAAAATAAATCTTTGAAAAGATTCAATTTCAAACGATATCGATTAAATGTAAGCGGGTCTTTTGCGGATATTTGGTGACAATTCCAAAAATTTTCTGCCGAATTTTTAAGTTGGGATCTTAAACAATACTCAGTTTTTACGAATATCAGTCATTTACCATCAAAAAAAAAGAATGCAGAAAAATTAAGTAAGTTATCGGGGGATGCAGATTTAAAACTAGTTTTCTCCAAAAAAACCAATAAATGAACTTTTGCTCGGAATTAAGAATGAATTCTCAACATTTTCTGAAACAACAATAAATATATTACTACAGTTTTGCATTATGTATTTATTCGAAGTGGACTTTTCAGCATTATATATGAATATTGTGCTTAGAGGATAAAATATTAAAAACTGATCTCAATGTACAGAATACCACGAGAACACATGAAACAAAATTTTACCTGAAATTGCAAAGAGTAAAAAAAACGATTTAAAATAATTTTGTTTATAAATAATTTGTTTTTCAAGAAATAATCATTGAAAATTTATCTATATATATGCATAAAATAAATATCAGAAATCCACAAAATTATTAAAAGAATACTTGTCACACCACTAAAGTGTTTTCACATAATAAATAATCCGCTTTTAATTTTAAAAAATAAATAAATACCTGTCATTTTCATTTGTAACAATTTACTTAAATTATTCTTCATTAGACAATTCGATTTTCAAATCGAATTTCTACATACATCAATTTTAATGAAAAAAAAAAGGTTGCTTTTTTTAAAAATATTTAAATCAATTAGTTGGTATATTTGCTATGGATGTTTGTAGTGGTTCGAATGCATTTTAAACCGTAGGTTCCAGTCTAATATTACTGTAGAGCGTCAGGCGTAGGACTGACAACCCTATCCAGTAAAAAGAAAAATATCACCTGTCTCGCAACCTGCCTTTGAATCTCGGCTTTGGCCCACCATGTTGTTGTTGCGCCAATGAAGAAGTTGATAAATTAAAATGTACACAATTAAGCTCATTTTTTAACATTCAAAAATATTACGTCAATAAAACAATGGATGACATCTAAAGATAATAATGAAATAAAATTAATATCCTTGATTATGAATTCAGCAATAATATTTTTATGTAATAATCAAGTTAAAACAATTGTGAACGACAAAACATTAAATCCAAAGATCTTAGTGGTACAATTTAGAACTAAATATTATTTAAATCGTTACTGAAACACTTTGAAAACATGATGAACAACTGACAGAAAATAAGTTAATAAAACCACGCCTAGCCGTGAGAACACTTATTTTCTTTTATTCCTTCTACGTTTTTTTTACTGCCAATGATCTCACAGCATCGATATTCCTTTGACAAGTTATAAGAAACAAAATCCTCCCCCCAGTCACATGCATTAAGGACAAACATGACCTATGGCAGGCAAATGCCAAGAATCCTCCGCGAGACGTCTCCCCATGCTGCTATCGTTTTCACCAAACAGGTGATAGAATCAGACAGATCCATTCGATAAGACCTGCGAATTGAAGTGCAAGGGGCATGACAGCCGAGATAAACTGGGGAATGACATCTAGGTAATAAGAAATTCATCCTCACCCTCCGGGCTTGCAAATTCTAGTTGGTGAAGAGCTAGAGCTCCAGAGAAGGATTTGGTGGACATAACATCAATTACTTCCATTTGTTTTTAAAAGTAAAATTCAATTCTTTTCTGTGATTGCAGTTGTGTTTTTCTAATAACATTAAGATAGAAGTTCGGTTTCAGAAAAGGAAAGAAAATTTATTTAACGCAGTGTGCAGTGTGCGCTTTGTAAAATTTTTTTTTTTTTTTTTTTTCATCTTATATTCTATCGCTCGTGCCATTATTGACAAAAAGACACTTTTTTTTTCTTTTGCATCTGGCAAATACTTAGCCAGTTGTCTTTTTATACCATGCAAGGGCTGCACTGACGTTACTCACTTAGCACTACCCAGCTTGAAAATAAGCTACGGACGCGGAGTAACAATACACCCGCAGCGCTCTACGATCATGTTAGACCGGGACCTACGGTTTAAAGTGGATTCGAACCACTACAAACATCCTTGGCACCACATGGACTCGAACCGAGCGCCAGAGCGCTAGCCACTCGGTCATCAGGCCCCACAAAAAGACACTCTAAACTAGCATATTTATCAATGTGAATTGTTAACTCCACTGTAATATTTAATCGAAATATATGAAATGCATCGCACAGTAAAATGAACTGGATTAAAGTTAAACGTTAATGGCGATAATAATACAATAAGAGCCCGACTTGTGGCTCAGTGGTAGCGCGCTTCTGGTGAGCATTAGAGCAGAGATTCAATCCGCTGGCGCCTTTGTAGTAGACACTGTTTCAAAAAATCGAGGAGATACGACGGCGTTTGTGACGTTCAGCATCTTGCCTCGTTAGTCCTGGTAAGACTGGTGTGAATTTTCCAGGTTTATTCCCACACTAAACAAATACGTAGTAATTCCCCTCCTTCACAGCCCTCCTTCTTCAATGACACGGAACCAAGTCAACTTTCTACCTACGGGTGTTTCATCACGGCAGAAATATCCCTCCTTCCATGAGACCACACGTGCTCTTGGAATTGCTGATATTGCTGTCAACCAAGTGGGGTGAAAAGTATACAAACAAGCAAAAAACAAAAGTAAAAATTAATTTTATAATGACAGTATGACAAGACTAATGAAGATTGAATAAAATATTGTATAGATACTGGGAAAGATTTGATCATAGTACATGATTTTTAAAAAAAAAAAAAAATTAACTTTTTCCAATAACTCGTTTCGCTTTTTTAATGTGTTTCACAACAATAAACAGAAATATATGAGATTAGTAAGTTTGAAACTATATTCCATGACAGTTCTCACGAAAACTGATATGTAATTCACTGTATAGCAATATAATTTTTAATTAATATTATCTCATTGTTACAATGATGATGTCATGTCCATTTGAGTAAAACTTATCGTGGAAGAAGAATCAACATTCAAGATAAAACTTTTTGGTATCAAATATCAGAGCATTCATAAATAACTCTAGAAATTTTTTGTTTAAAATTTAAATACCAGTATGAATATATCTTTTGCTTTTTAATACCTATCTTTTTAAAATATTTTCATACTAAATTCAAAAACAATTCAGAAATACATTTAAACAAAAATATTAATTGAAATCAAAAAACAAAAAAAAAAAAATAAATATTTAAAATTATTAAAGATTTAAATTTTTGCAATTTTTTCAGAGTAAAAATATCCAATAAATTAACAAATTGTATTTATTTTGTAAAAATATATATATACACACACACATTCTATTAACTTTTATCCATGGATCTACAGCTTGTGTATTAGGTATAAGTGCATATTATAACACAATTATAGATCTATGCAAAAAGTTTATAGAATATGACAAATTTTATCAATTGTATATACTAGATAATAAAAAGAATTTTTAAATAATCATTTTTGAAATCATTTTTGCTTGAGGGAATCGATATCAATTTATTAATAAAAATATGAAAAACTGCAAAAAACCCTTTTTTCAATGATAAACTAAGTTTTCAATTTTGTTAATACTATTTATATAATTTTGAACGAATAAACCCTTTTTTTATACTGAAAAATTGAATTTTTTTAATTATTAAAAATATAATTTATGCTCTTCAAGTCGATAGAGTTAAATAACCTTCAAATAAAAAAAATTTAATTTTGATAACCTTGAAGAAAAAAATAATTTTTTCAAAAATTTTAACATTAAATTCACACGCATTTTTTCTTTCACATTTAATTAAATCCGCATACCAACGGCAATTGAATTATATTTTTGAAAAGCAGCGCAAAGAATTTTAAATTACATGCATGAGAAATTTTCTCATCGCTGCTGCTTGTTAATAAAATATTTTTACATTCTGTGATTTCATTACTTTTATTGAACTACACCAATTATGAAAAAGAAGAAGAAGAAAAAAAAAAAATTGTGTGAAGAAATTTGGGTCAAGACTTTAGTATGAAAGTTCTTGTTTTCCCCCTTTTTATTCTTGTAATTTAATAAAATTTAAATCATTATCGGCAATTTTTTTTTATTTAGAGATAAAAAAAAATTAATGAATTCAAATTATTATTTCTGTTAGTTTATAATTTTTTTTTTTTTTTTTTTTTTTAATTTTGAAAGATTAACACAGTAGTTTATTTTACATAAATACTAAAAAGTAATAAATAAATACAGTGTAGTATTTTTCCCACGGGAAGAGATAAATCATTTCTGTTCTCAAGAAAAAGGAATGCATATTCTTCAGCAAGTGCATAACAACAATCTGTCACTGACATCTGACAGCAGATAATCAGTGTCATAGATAATGAGGCTTCATGAAATTAGCGATTGACTGTTCGAGTTTCACAGGTCGATACGATGACAGATGAAATGGCTATGTCACGAATTGTTGCATCGTTATTGGTGGTAGACCACGGGCTGAGAAAGTGTCGACTCTAATGAGAAGGGATGGAAGCTGACCCTCTTCCCCCTCCTTGACGGATTTACTTAAAGAGAGATTATTTTGTAGAAGAAGACGAGAATACGCCGATGAGACAATAAGAAGTGTCATTTTTTTTTCTCAAAGTGATTGACCAAGCCGAAGATTCCGACTTCTTACAAAGAGAGCCTCTTGTAGTTTAGTGTATCACGCCGTGTGTTAATTATAGTCTACAGCAGGTTAGAACAATTTTAATTCTTTATTTTCAATTAATAATTTGTAATAAATAGAGTATATATATATATATATTATTAGTGCCTGTAAATAAAAATTAATAATTTAAATTTCATTTTTTGTAATAATAATTTGTAATAACCCACAGTTCTATACATATATATAATACTTGTAAATAAAAGTCAATGTGTCCTCACAACCCTGACATTGGCCTTCTTCTTGAAGCCATTATAGGTCTAGTATATTCCGAGGCGTTATAGTAGTGATTTTTAAACTCCTATTTTACTATCAAATATGTCAAGATTAATGTAAATTAGTTTCATATACACCTTTGTTATTTTTTTTTATTATAATTTTTAAAAAAAAAACTTTTTTTCATTCATAAATTAAAATAATAATGAATTATTAAGTCTAAAACTCTATTATACACATTGACTAAAATCGTAAACAACATCGTACAAATTCTTGAAAAGGTTTTATGATAATTGTAAAAATAATTCCAAAACGAACTATTACTTATTATAGTCTATTTTACAGAACACCTTCAATGAAAAAAAAATCTTCTATACTAGTATCTGCTTACAAACATAACACCGAACCCTAACTCAAAAAAAAAAAAAATCAATAAATACCATCGTTTCCTTACAATAACGACCACCAGTACCACACAGCGAGCGCGAATCATTTTCAATAGCGAAAACATAGATAAAAAAAAAAAAAAAAAAGGTAGAAAGTAAACGTTAACCCCAACAATGCCACGGTTGACAGTGAAGTCAACTCATCCATTAAATGGCCGCCGCGTGGTGGCGCAACAATAAGACGCGTGCGGTGCACAATGTGGGGTTCCACACCACTAGACCGTGTTATCCCTTTCCCCCCCTACCTTTTTCTACTAGTTCCGATCCACCGTTCCATTCAATGTAGCTCTCGCAAAGAGGCGATATGATTCTGTTAGGATATTTCCTATTATTCCGTTCCCTGATTCGTTTCCCGGCCACCAGGTAACGATATAGGAGCGTGGTTTTAATTTACCTGATGCAGTGTGGTTTGTGATCCCTGGGGTTTTTAGATGCCCTGTGTGTGGCTTGGAGGAAGGGCATTAAGTATATTAGCACTCGTTTACTTCGGGGGCCGTGCGCTTATAAATAATCGTAAAGATCCTTGCTTGGTGGTGGATCTCGATGTTGATAATTCGTTTCTTCTATGCAGAAAAGGAGGACTGAAATTCTGCTTTGCTGCTGAAATTGTTTCAGAGCCTGAAATTCTATTGCGTTATAATCGATACTTAAATTTTAAACTCTTGTTAAAAATAATTAATATTCATTATTCTGATATTTATTTACATCGATAAGAGACAGTGGACCACCGAAATTTCTATTGTGAACTTCCTCATTATATACATCCTTTTACTTAAAAATATCATTAATAATCGGTTGGAAGTTCTTGTATTTTGATATAACATATTAAAACATTAAACCTAAGCTAACCTTAGTTTAATGAGTAAGTACAGTAGAACCTCTTTAAGTCGAAAACCTCCGCAACTCGAAAAAAAAATGTTTGTTCCCTTCCCTTCAGACCTAAAACCTCCATTACTGAAATTTCGACCCTCTTAAAGTCAGAATAATTAGTCTATCCCCACAAGCCATTTTGATATATATTCTCCCTCCGTATCTCGAAAAAAAAAAAAAAAATTGGACCTCTGTATCTTGAACATTAGCAATGTTTGATTTTACAATCTTTACAACTCGATCATTTGAAACTAATTACCTCTATAGCTTGAAGAAAAATAATAAAAAAATGCATGTGAAGAAAATGCAAGTCATTGTTTCTTAGAAAACAATGTATGAGTATATAGTAAATAGAATAACCAATTCTTTGAAATAGCAACTGGGAAGAAAAATAATTTACTGCTCTTTATAGCTTAGATAATACTATAGATAGAGAACGGTTAAATAATAATATTAATATTAAATAATATTAATAATAATATAATAATATATTAATATTAATATTAATATTAATATTAATATTAATATTAATATTAATATTAATAATTTAATAATAATAATAAATAATAATTGACTTTTTTTTTACATAATATTTTTAATTCTAAAGTTGTTTCGAATTATTTTGATTATTTATTGTAGTACATAATGTAACTTTTAAGTTGCAAATAAACATGTTTATTACCTCTGTAACTTGAATTTTTATTTATTTTACCTCTCTAACTCAAAATAAATTAGAAAGAATCTAAATCTCTACTAGTCGAATATTTCTTATTACAAAATCCGCGTAAGTTCAAAACTCTATAATTCGAATTATTTGGCGTGTCCCTTGAAGTTCGACTTACAGAGGTCCTACTGTATTTAAATGTTTAGAAAAACATTTTTGTTCAATGTTTTCCGTCTTATTCACTCTTCAATATCAATACTTCTGACAATAAGGTGTTAGCCCAGATACTGAATCCATCTACGTAAATATTTTTCAATAGTACAATATTTATTGTCAAAAACATGTTTCTTTTAAAATTGTGTTAAACAGAAATGTGGTTGTTACTTAAAAATATATTGAAATGTACAACCATGTCTGGACAACACAGACTCGTGAACAACTATTTTAATTTGTGAACATAATATAAAAATCATTTGACCAAATACTTTTCAGCTTGATTACGGAAATCGAAAAATCACGAGCGTAATTTAGTGCATCAAATCCTTTATTTGCTCTATCACTTTATCATTATATTCAAAGAAATGAAAACAATGTTAAATATATGTTTTAAAAATAACTAGGTGATTTTCAACGGTTTTTTCCCCCAGCTCTTCGCAGCTTTCTGCGGCTTACAGTCAAATTATAGTGAACGCATGCAGCCCGCGACCTTCTCAAATCTTCGCAACCCCGAGATTCTTAAGCAAACCGCAAAAATTGGTATCATAGCTCATTGGGCCTAATTACTAAGATTATGTGACGGTATTTTAACCGCAACTAAAATAACTTCGTGGTAAAAAAAAAAATCAATGTAACAGTTTAAGTACTTTGACGTTATTCTATGATATTTGTCTTCATAATGGAATTACAACTCTAAAAATGGAAATAAAGCTCAGCAGATTTGGATAAATTTTAAACTGTTAATAAATTACATTAATCTCTTTCACATGATCAGTAACTTCTATATCTGACCAACTTTATCCAACAATTAAATGTAATAATAATAAATACTCTAGTATACATATAAGTTTTCCTACTTCTTACATAAGAATTTTTTTAGTACATTGAGAAATTTTAATCAGTTTATCAGCAAATCATTTTCTATGTGAAATTATGTAATTATATTATTTTCGAAAAAGTAATAAAATATAGTAATTAAAAAATAATCTGAAACTATCTTGAATTTCTAATAATTATTTTGATTTTACGAATAGAAAGAAAATTACAATAGTATTTCGGTATCTTCACTGTAGTTTCTATGCTTATCAGCATAGATATGATATTTTTATACACTATTTATTAACAACTATTTCTAAAATGAAAGTTAAGTGATTTTTTGTGGTACTTGTAAAGTTTCTAACAAAACAAACTTAAACTTTTAAGGCAATCTCAAATGTTTTAAATATTTCAAAAATCCAATTCTCTGAATCATAGAAAATTAATTTATTTCTGTTTTAATTAAAATGAACATTTCTTCTCATTGACCGACAACATTTTAATTTCCTGGGATATATTCAAACTAAATTGTTCTTATACTAGACGTTAAGCTTCGTGTCATTCAACAATCGTATAAAACACATAATGAAATACACTTAGATGGTGAAAATAATTAATAGTCAAGGAAATTGGGGCCCACATTAAATTTTCTACATTTACGTGAGGTCTTTGCAGTCTGCTGTTTTAGCGATTCTTTCTCATTTAGTGAATCGCTTACAATATTCAAGCGAACAGTCTGTCAGACTTGGACTAACATAGTTAATCTAGAAGCCTTAATATCATGTGAATAAAATAGAATGACAATGACGAAGCACGTCGCCAAAGTACGCATTAATCTACCATTTCGAGTGCAGACCAGAATTGAATCTATAATTTTGTCATACGAATCAGCATGACTCATAACCATAAATGGCCTAACCGGAAAGCAATTAATGGGATTGCTTTAAACATAATATTTTTGCAGCATATGGTTTTATAGAGCATGCAATTCTTCCTCTGAATATATAACTAAATTAAAATTATGATATGACTAAATAAACTACTGGTCGAGGGGCTACTGCTATACAGTTTTTCAAGTCCGCTTTTTTAGACTACAAACCTTAACACCAAAGAATTGAAAAGAATGAAAATAACGAAGTATGTCGCCAAAGTACGCATTAATTTACCATTTCGAGCGGCAGCCCAGAATTGAAAATATAATTTTGCCGTATAAATCAGCATGACTCATAACCACAAATGGTCTAACCAGAAAGCATTTAATGGGCTTGCTTTAAAAATAATACTTTTTGCGGCATATGTCTTTATAGGACATATAATTCTTCATCTGACCCCTATAATTAAAATAAAATTGTGATCTATCTAAAAAAGGATAGAATAAAGCAAGTACGTATAATTAATTAGAGCCAATAATCTATTTATCATGTTTGTTTAATGCTACTCTTTATCTAAATAAAATACTGGTCGAGGTGCAACAGCTGTTCAGTTGTTCAAGTATCACAATCTTTTTAAATCTGGTCTAACAATTTTTAGACTACGAAACTTAACACAAAAAGAGTAGAACAGAATGAAAATGACGAAGCATGTTGCAGAAGTACACATTCATCTATCATTTCAACTCATAGACCAGAACCGAATCTATAATGCTGCCAGCATGACTCATAACCGCAAATGCTCCCTTCAACAAACAATGAATGGGCATTTTTAATCATAATACTGTTGCGACATATGGATTTAAATGCCATATAATTCAGCAAATAATGAAATAATTAAAATAAAACTATGAAATAGCTAAAATTACAAAATAAAACAGAACCAAACAAGTACATATAAAACAAGTATGCCGTTTATCCTGTTTGCCTGCTATTCTTGTGGCTATTTCTCATATAATAAACTGTTGGTCGAGGTGCTGTTGCTATTCAGTTGTTCAAGCACATAGTCTTCTAAACCTAATATTTTTTAAGGCCATGAGCAACAAGAATAAAATAGAAAGAGTATGACGATGCCAAACTTCTCATTAATCTGCCTCTTCAAGTGGCAAAAATAAGATAAGAGTTGAATTCGTAATTTCTCTTATAAATATGCATAATTCATAATGACAAATATGATCTAACCACCAAACATGATATTGTTGTAAAATATGGTTTTAAAGAACGTACAACTGAATACACAACTAATGTCGAGATGTTTAGGTGCTTTAAACTCTTATCCATGTCTCGTAACTAAAAAGAGCACACTGTCACTTATCAACCGTCTACATAATGCACACATTAAACACCCAGAATTTCGCAATAACTCATACCACATATAAACCTACAAGTTCGAATGTCTTCAAAGACTTATACATGTTGGAGAAGGTAACACATACAAATGAAATGAATTAAAAGCAATTTAAAAATATAAATAAAATTATTAATTATAATTTAAATAGTTAAAAATACGTTACACGATTAATATTATATTAGTACAAGTGATTTCAAATGAGCACATGCAATATACTGCAATAACAATTAATAAAAAATTTGAGTCACCACATCTCAGAATGAGAAAATATAGTGTCTATATAATTAATACAGAACTAGAAAGGAAGAAACTACTAGGCCAGATCATCAATTTTGTATGCAACTTATAGGTTTAAACCCTAAAAACACCGTTTTGCAACTACACAGAACAGCCCCCTTCTTGAAGTCGGCGCCTATTATAATAGGACTCGTTGATTTTCAGCGGTCTAAAAACACCTCGCCGTTTCAGGGGATGAGTGAACGATTGAAAGTAGGGGAATGAATATCCCCTTGAAAAGCTATGTTTACGGTGAAGCATGCACCACTTATTTTTAATCACCCTACGCAAAAAAAAAGAACATGCACTCTTTTTTTTTTTTTTATAATTCAAACCGACGTTAATGGAGTATACCAGCTGGATTTCATTATAATGAAACTTTTTAATAGCAGCGTGGCGAGGCTGAAATGTATAGCACTTATTTCGCCTGCACATTATATTTTATTCAGATGTACATGAATTAATTTGGATTTTTCCAGAATTATGGGCTTTTTTTCTTTATTGTTATTATTTTGAATGTAATGTCTACGGAGAAAGCAATCGATACATGCGTATTATTTTTTACTGAAATATTTTTTTCTTTCCATACAATATTTTTTTTTTTACATCGTATTTGAATGATATTTATTTAATTATTTTCAAAATAATTAAAATCAGGAAGACCCTTTTTTTTCAATCACTCTCGTTGGAAAAAAAATATGCAAATCAATTATTATTATTATTTATTTATTTTTTAACTACATTGCTTTAGTTACTACACATAAAAATATCTGAACTTCTTTTCCCCAAATTCCAAAAAAGCAACTGAACTACATTCTTTGAGCCAGTTAGCCTATTGCTTGGGACTGAATTTCACTAAGAAATAATAAACATAAATACTAGATTTTAGAATTAAGTTATAATAAACATAATACCAAATTTTAAAAACTAAGTTATAAACGGCAAAAATGCTGTAAAACGATGTTATGGTTCCATACTGGGTTTGACATAACAAATTCTCAAGACATACTTGATTTTCATTAAAATGTAATCTATCCATAACATAATAAGATCTTTAAAGACCAACTAATAAATTGACAATAATAGAATTTTAAGGAATTTGTTGATGTTAATTAAAATAATTGTTAAATTGCTATAATAAATGGATACTAATGCATACATTTCTTATTCCTGACAGTTTATATAAAAATTATTAAGAAATCTTTACGCAAATTTTAAGCTGCCTACAAAATACATAGGGATTGATTTTAACTTGAAGATAGTTATAATAAATGGCCAAAAATAAATAAAATCTTAATGATTATGCAGTCAGTTATTAATCAAGTATTATTCAATATCATAATATTTAAAATTTACAATAAAAATATTAAGCAATAATTTCTTCATATAGAGAAAAATAATGAAATTATAGTATTGTTTCTGTATATTTCAACAAGACAGTTGTATATTTCCAAACAGTATTACCTAAACTAATGTGGCTAATTGATACCTAGAGTGTTTTAAATCTAAATTATTATTTTTATAAAACTATATATTTGGTATTAAAAAATAATATCCTTACGTTTCTACATGAATTCACGGTATTTTAAAATTATGTATTTATAACGACAAATAATAAAGTTGCATAATTAAAAATAACAAAAGTATCATTAAAATTTAAATGGAATTTAGATTTATAATAGTCACAGTAATGAGTAGTAAAATCAAATAGACAAAAGACATTGAAACCTGTACGGAAATAAGACATACGAATAAAGAAATTGGCTCATTTTAAATTGGTATCATCTATCAGCTTAATTTGATTCTTCATTTTGAGTTCTATTTGATACGTTTTGGGCAAATAATTTCCCTTGTTATTTTTTGAATGAAAATGTTAATTAATTGACAAATTAAATTTTAATTATTTCATTTAGTAGTATCATACAAATTTAAATAACCATTTTAGAATCCCACTTTAAAGCATTTTTATGTTTTTGAAAAAAACTTATGAATCACTTAAGTACGAATCAGTCATCATTTATTATACTAATAATTGGGATACCATTTATTATATTGATAATTACAATATCATTTTTTATATTAATAATTATCCATTATTTATAGTATTAATAATTATGTACTCTAATATAAATCGTAAAAAATGATGACCAATTTTTCCGATTTTTATTTACCTGATATGATTCTGTAGAGGATATGAAAACGATTAGATAATTTAGAAAAAATTAATTTTCGTATTAAATAATTAATTTCCCAAAAAAAAAATTTAGAGAATTTGTGCTGATCAGTAATAAGCTATTGCATATTGTTTTTATATAAATTTTATCTTGATCACATAATTAACGGAATTTTCTTTCTTAACTATATAGATAGTTAATTCTAATTAATTTATGTGAAAAAATTCCACAGGTTAAAAATTGTAAATTATTATTATTTCCATAATTTCATGCTATAACCGAGATCTACTGGGAGCTTTTTCCCTCAATTATTAATAGTAATTTTTTTTTAAAAAGATTTAATAGACTTTGCCCTAAATTTTTGAGCAGTGAAGCAATGAAACTGTCTTAATAAATTAAGATATGCGATATATAAAGGCATATTTTAACTGCAGCAAGAATTATGACAACTTAATTTAAATATGTATATTTATAAACTCACAAAAAGATGCTGTTAGTTGAAATAATATAATAAACTATACAAATCATTTTAATGATGTCAAATTTCGCAAAATTTGGAGCATTTACGCATTCATTGGATAAATCTTATTTCAAATTTTGATTGCATTAAGATTCACCCAATTTCAAAATAAAAATTGACAATTCCTAATTAAGTGTATGCATTACCACCCAATAAATTCCGTCGCTAAAGATGCGGATTACTTGAAATAAGGTACTCAGCAAGGCTTATGTTCCAATCTGCTGACCATATCACTGCATTCAGAAGTCACGGTGGGGATCATGATAATGTTAAAGAAACGTTTAGCATCGACAGTTGGGTGTTTTCCGAGATTTATCCTATACGACACACATATGCAATGCAGTTATTCCAAAAAGACCTCTAAGAATTGAACATCACTGTATAACACCCATCAAAATCACCGTCCCCCATCGCCCGTCGGTATGCTGATCCTGGCATACCTAAAGACAACAAAATTCCCACTGATGTTAAAAAAAATGTGGATTAAATAGAATTGCAATCCAAAATCCATCTAAGCCATTATAATTTACTAGTATATGCAAAGAAAAAAAAATAAAGAAAAGAAAAATTAAAAGGGAAACCATGCCATTTAAATTTGCTATTGCAGAATTTAATCCAACTAAAATGCAATACATTCATTTCATTAACTTTGTGAAACCGTTTAGGACGTTAAAAAGCACGTTCAATCACATTGTAAAAAAGAAAAAAAAAATGACAACATCTCTTGCTCCACTTTCACTGCCCTACAATTAACTATACCTCAATGCCATTCAACAGAACAGAAAACGAAATAGTCAGTCAGCAACACAAAAACGAAACGAAACTCAAAAGGAACGAGCGATTCGAAGCATACCTCAACTCTCTCGCCGTTGTTATTAAAACATTAAGAATATCCTATCCGTCTGGGCAAAATTAAACGCTAAAATAAGTGACACCGCTGCCCCATCTATCATTTACAATAACGGAGATCTGTCTAACAGCCAGTTCCCAAGAGTCCCATTTTAAACGCATTTTCATGTGCCCTTTTCCCGTACCCGATTGCACGGGGCCTTCGCTATCGCCGGCCCCAACTAATAAATTCTTTACTTATTGTAATGAAAATTGGGGATGCGGTTTTTTAATATCGATTATCGTTGATGTAGCATCTAGTTGGGTATGGAGATAATTTTTATACAGATATTTTTGGGAGATCTAATTTTCCTTTACGGGGGTGAGGAAGGGGGAGGTAGGAGAAAAAAAAAAGGGGAGATTATTCGGTTCAATTTTCTTTTTTCTACTATACCACTTTGGAAAATTGCTACAGGTGATCATCTTTATTCGTATATATTTATATTATATACAAAATGGAAATTCTATCATTCCATGACAGTAATTTTTTATTAATATTATAGATTTGCAATTCAAAATTATGATTTTTTTAATTGGACGTTTGGTTCAGATTATTCGATACTTGCATTGATAAATATTATTTCTTTAGTACTCATATCAAGACTAGCTGAATAAAACCTAACTTGAATATAAAGTATTGAACCAAAGTTTGTAATTATAAAAACACACACACAAAAAAAATATTAAAAATATGCGTGATTAAATTTGAAATAATGAATTAGGATTAGGATATTAGGGTATTTTTAAAATTCTTAAATTCAGACAAAGAAATATAAAATTATATATGGCAAGATCAATACAAAATATGCTGCTAGTTATTGTACAAAGATGTGGCAGGAAGCATACTGAAGAGTCTTATTTTAGAAGGGTTGAGAACAATTATAATTTCCAATTAAAATATATAAATAAAGTTATTTTTTTAATGAAATATAAGAACTTTGTCTTATTTAATCGCTTATTAGAATATTACAATTTATTTTATTCATTATAACTGATCATTATCCTAGCTTGATAAATTTGCAGGTTGCAGTGTTCCTCCATTGGTCATCGATTAGGGTAGTGGCTACCAAATTTATTACAGTCTTTGTATGCTTAAGAGAATTAGAATTTTATCATTGTATTCTAATCATATATCTATTTATTGTATATTATTATAGATATAATAGAAAACCAGAGCGTAGCTTTTGTACTCCGCCTCACAAAACGTTAGATTTATATGCAAAAATTACAAGTGACAACAACATAAAAGAAATATTTTAGAAAAGCATTGAGTAAAGTGACAAAGTTCAGCGTATCGAATTCCATGTTGTTGGACTGATTTTTATCATCAATCACCAAATTTAATCCCCCTCCCCTTTCCTTTTAAGCCAAAATGTTTCTTAAACACGACTGCATCTAAATTCGCCTCGATTGATATTTCCTTCGCATGTATTGCCATCATTTTCCGCATAAAAACTGTAAATAGCAGAGGTATTATAAATAATAGTATTAACCTCTGCATAAAAACAATACTTAAAAAAATGCTTTGAGCTGTGTAGTAACAGTTAAATGTATCTAAATTCGTGTAATTGACAATTATTTTTCTGCGAATGTCACCATTTGAGACATTTTTTTTGTTCATTCAGCAACAGAATATTAGAGAACATGGGCACATCGTGACACACGTTGTCTCTTAAGGTGGCCCTCATGGTGCCATGGCACACACTTTAGGAATCTGACTTTAAGGTGTTCTTGTCAGATTGTGGTGGTAAAATGGGAGTGCAACGTAGATGTGGCGAACTCTTGATGAATCTTAAGTGGACAAAGATATCATGTTATTGTGAGGGGCATTAGAAAGCAAACATAATGCAAGTTTTGTTTTCAAATAAACTTATTTTGCCCTATGGAGTTTAAAAGTCATTGCTTTTTATTTCTAATAAAGATTTTAATTAAACAACTTTCTCATCATGTATAGTAACCATATCATTTTTAGCCTAATTTATCAAATATATTAGGATTTTATTTGTTTTATTTAATAATAATTATCTCTATCATATTGCAGTTGCAATAATATTTTATCCAGGATTCTACTTTGACAATGTATCTGAAATTTATTTTATAAACGATATTGGTGGAAATTTAAGAATTTAGACACCAAAATAGTACTATGTTTGTTTAATTAATACCAAAAGGAAAAATGATATTTTTAATCTAAAATTGTTCTATCGATGTAAATCAAAATATAGTATTGATTGGTTATATAAAATTCATATATATTTATGTAAGAGTTTTTTTTTTTCCTTTTGTTCACTTCACTATCAAAAGAGAAAAAAATTATATACAGATTTTCCCCTTTGTTACAGATTTTCCCCATTTGTTTATTTTCCTTACATCTACGTCTTTAATCAACACAAAAACAAATTCATACTTTCATTTGTTTTGCCTAGTATCATTATAATGTTTTTGAACAATATTAACAAATAAACATATTTCTAGGAAAAGGTAAGATAATTACGACAAGGAACAAGGAACAAGAAATTTTAAATAAGTATTAAATATAATATAAAAATAATTAATAAATAATAACACAAATATGATTGAAAACCAGAAGAAAAACTGTTGCTTAAAATTGAGCTTATAAAATTTGTTATGCAATCACCATTGTTGTATTTATATTATATTCAACTTTAGTGTTTACGACTAATTAAATGTTTTCAGCTTTAAATTGTTAAAAAAATAGGCATTTACATTTCATAATAGAGAGTTAGCAATAAGATGTAATGTTCAGATGTTTTAACAAAATATTATAAATTTATATTTGTTTAGTTAAAATTAATGATTACATGAAATCTTCCATTTTAAAATCTAAATATTAAAATAAATTCGAAAAACACTATATAACTAAGGTTAAATTCAATTGTTATTATTTCAACACAATCAGATTATTAAATAGTCTAGAAATAATCTTTTTTTTTTTTTCACTGTATTTATATATTATTTTTGCTTATTTATATTGATTTATCCTTGAAATAAATGATTAAGCAATACATTTTAAATTATTTATAACTACATTTAACGTAATCTCATAGAAGAAAAAAAATAAAATGTTTCATAAATGTTGGGAACTTTAACTAGAATGGAACAGCAGTTAATTAGGAACTCTAGTGTAAATGGAACCTCCCCTACCATAAGGTTAAGTTTGGTTTGTCGCTCTACGGTCATCATGTGCACACTTTTAGACGGATCGGGACCTACGGCTTCAAGTGGATTTCGAACCACTACAAACATCCATACCACAGCCAGGATTCGAACCTGGAGCCTGTGGTACCAAAGGCCAGAGCGCACTGGCCAATTGGCCATCAGGCCGCCCTACCACAAGGAGACACGGCATCTGGGTAGCAGCAATTCTCATGTGCCTATTTGTAGACTATCTCTAATTATGCTATCCACTGAGAGTCACATGCTTACACTTATTAGTTTATCAACACTTGAAGAAAGTGTGCTGTGTTTCGGAAAAAAAAAATGAAACCCAAAGCTTAGTCGATACCAAATTATAAATTCACCCAAGAATTAATGCTTTTAATAAAGAGTATAAGATCTATTTTAGAGTATAGGTATATTCACTCTTCCTCAAAATTCGCTTTTTCTTTAAGCCTAAAGTGCATTTTGAAGTGAAAGCAGCTCTTTCATAATCAAATATTTCAGACAATTTTAGGTTCTTTTGGAATTCAAATCATTCGGGAATTTCGGTTACTAACACTAGAAAACGTACATATCATCGAATGTGGATAAATACTTATAAAAGTAGTGAAATCTTATTATATTTACATATGAATTCACAAGGAATGCAAAAGTTCACAGAAAAAATGCTTTCATAAATTTATAATAATTATTTTCAGCACGTTATTCGATTTCCTGTTTTACATTGCGTAATTGACACGAGTCAAAAGCGACATGCATGTTAAGCATTTTATCTCCCTTTGCGTCAAAGCAGCAAATTCATTTATTAAATAAACTTTCAACTTCTCTCTGTCATTTGTTTCGTAATCACATACCACTTTTACTTCACCACGCATACATTACTTCACAGTTAAAAGAAAAAAAAGAGAGAGAAAATGTAAAACATCTGAAACCAATTAGGAAATTGGAAACGTTTAGCATACGGATGCTCCCGCCGCATAAATTATTTTAATTTAAGAGAGTTATACTAACTACAATTGGTTCACTTAGTTAGAAATTTAAATTCGTTAGTTATGATGTCGATCAGAGGACAGCGGTATGTTAATCAGGGAATTAATTATAACCTTGGTTAAAACAGAATTGAATTTATATCCTTGATAATTATTTAATAAGCAGTTTGACGTAACGCAATGAGTGTACGATTTTTATCCATAAGAGAAAATATTTTTAATTAGAAATATGGTATATATTCGATTATTTTTAAAATGCCAGATATTTTTTGCCAGTCTTTCCCCATGTTACATCAGATGTGTAACAGATAAGGTTTCTCTACTGAAAAGGATCTGCTACAGTTCACTCAAGAATAGGAAAATATTGTTTTCTTGAAATATTTTCTATAATAACTAGTTCATATTTGAGTTAAATCTTCACACAATTAAAATGCTGATCAAATATCCCTCTCATCATTTATCCATTTATCCGGACACTTGATCTGAGGGTTTATATTTCGTTTTGTAGAAGATCTGCTACAGTACACTCAAGAGAGGACAGTTGTCTCCTTGAAGGCTTTTCTACAGTAAATGACCCCCATTTGAATTAAAAGTGAGGAATATCAAGAAAACACCCTCGCAGTCGTTCTGTTACTCAAAACTTTATCCAATTATTTACCCGTCTAACCATCTGTATATTCCATCCAAAGTTGTTTTTTCTCCTACTAACATGGCATATATGTAGCAGAATATGTATTCCGTACAGCAGAAGATCTACTATACTTCCCTTACGAGAGAATGAATATTGACGTGCAGTAAATTTTTCTACAGTAACTAGCTCCTATTTGATTTACATGTGATGGATACTAGAGGAATATTCACGCAGTTAACATATATATGTCTGCCTCGTGGCTCAATGGCACCTCGCGCCACTGGTGAGGTTTAGAGTTGATGTTCAATCCGCTTCAATTATTCTTTGTTGTAGACACTGTTTCAAAACACGATAAATGGTGAATGTGATGTTCGGCATCTTACCTCGTGAGTTGGACTACCTGGTGGGAGTTTTCTGGGATTTTTCTCCTATACGATAAGCAAATGCGGTGTAGTTCATCTTAAAAAGTCCTCCCGGAGGGCACTTCCCTCCTTCTTCCGCGTCACGGAGGCAAGTCAGACTTCTACCTACAAGTGTTCCACTACAACAGAAGCTCTACCCCTTTTTTCCTGCTTATAGGAGATCACACGGATTTTTGGTCTTAGTTCTGTATGTTGCTGTTTACCAAGTGGGATAAGAAACAACACATATTTATCCATTATTTTAAGTGGCTCCATTTTGCTAAAGGGTACTGAATCTTATTCGTAACTGCCTTCTTCAAAGAGCAACAATTCAACTAAATTCAACACTCTAACAGATCAAAATACAGTTATTTTAAATATAAACTTATTTGTATTCTACGAAATATTCTTGAAATTACGATAAACAATTGGGTAAGATTTATGAAATATCTTTTGTTTGAATTATTGAATTAAAATCATATTAAAGAGTAAAAATATTTTTAAAAAATTCCTTTGAAGTAATATTGTTTTATAATACAAAATTAAACGTATATTATAAAAACTCAATACATTGATTTATCTGAATCGTGGTGATAATAACAATAATTAGGTGATTAGGCTAGGTTTCGATTTAAGGTCTTGCTTTGCTGGCACCATTGTGAAGAGTGTACATTCGATGACGATTGCGATAACCTGTCTTACATCCATTAGGAATTCCTGGTGCAAGATCTTAATGCGTTTTCCTAGTAAGATACACGTGTTAAAGATTACACGTAGATAGTTACATGTAGATAATCGTGAATGAAATTCTTATCAAAGGCGTTATGCTTTCGAATATATTGTAAAGTTAGATCTGATGATAATGACATCTGGTCGTTAAAAATATAATAAAGAATATTGGTTATGTTGACATAGATATCCTAAAAATCTTAAAATTAATATAAAGATTGATATATAAATTAATTATAAATATTGATTATACTCAGATATTTTTCCCAAATAGCAAACAAGTAATGACTTAAAACATATTAATCTTTTTAGGTTTTTTTTACGTAATCAGAAATAAAACCTTTTACAGCAAGCCTCAAAGCGTAATGTAGGCTATTTACAAAGATCATATTTCCTTTACTTTTAAATAAAATGGAAATCTTAAATAACCATAATTTCCCAATGTTCTTTTAAGCTATATGCATTAAATACATAAATAAATGTAAAAATAACTAATAACTAACTAATGTTTTGGTATTTTTGTTTTGAAAACCTTGACTAACACTAATTTAACATTAATTTTTTTTTTTATTCTATTTAAATAACAACACCATAATTTTATACAGTATTATTAACATTTAAGCTTACTAACATAATAATAATAAAAATAATAATAGTCTGAGAACTTTATTATTAATATTATTTGAATTAATTTTATGAACTTAATATGTGAACAGTTGTATTGTTACTTCATCAGTGACAAAACTGCAAGGTGTTTGTTAAAGGTTGACCATGAAATTCTCATCTCAATTAAAGACTGTTTGTTTCGAAAAACACGTTTTTAACCACAAACAATAACTTTAAAAAACCATTAAAGTAAAACATTCGAATAAAACACTACGCTAGATGTAAAACATTAATCAAGTCAATTGTTACTTTCAAATACGATTCGTTTTGTCATAAATTTTAGCGATCTGAAAAAATTTGGCGAACTCATGAATTGTTTATTGCCACTTTCTCACGAACTCTCGCAGCAACCTTGAAGAACCTAAACTATTGATCTGTGCGCAGCATGAGAAATCCATTGTTAGTCAATAAATATTGTTGTTTATTTTTTGTGTGCGATAACAATTCCATCCAGATTTTTCTGCTTCATTACACTCATCATTACCTATCGATTCCCATGTATTTTTCTGCGCATAACTTAAATGCCTCCATATTTATTTTTTATTTCTCAGCCTTCTTCGATATAGTAGTCAACAAGGACATTTCTCTAAATTCTCACGATTAGAGGCTTTCGGTTTCGCTCACGTTAAAACGTGACGAATTCTACGAAATGAAGTAGTTTGGATTTAAATCACGTTTTATTGGTAAAGGCGATAATTAGAATCTTACTTCTTCTTAAGTGAGCAAGCGGTATGTAGTGTATGTATGTATGTAAATGGACCGATATAGACATCAAGGTGAAAAATTAAAACAAAAAGGGAAAAAAAAAAAACAGTTAGAGCTCACTGAATTTGAGTAGTTTCCTGAAGGCATTGTATGCATTATACATTGGAATCAGTCTCTTTACAATCTATTGTAATTACTCAGTTATTTGTTCTCAGTAGCTGTCAAAAATCCATTTACAATAGACTGGAAAAGTCAATCAATAATCTTCATTTGATATTCCGATGTCGGTGAAATAATTTCCCCCATCCCCTTCCTTGCCTCCAGAAGACTTTTAAAATGTCAGGGACATTTCGTGATGCCCTTAAGAACCTTTAACTTAACTACGTCGGTTTTCTAATCTTTTGTTATTCCCTTCAAACTGACCAGTCAGCTATCGACCACGCCTTCTCTGCATAGCTCGACATCATCGGAAAAGTGAACTAAAAGTTCACAGGTAAAAAGTCAGAATAGGTTAGGAATAGAGTGGGCTGCGAAGGAAATAGAATTTAAAATAAAAAAAAGATCTCGCAGGTGTATGTATACATTGTTATAAGGCATCAAGGCGGTTGCAAACCTTGGTGAAGTTTGGCACGTCCAATTGAAAGGTTATGATTTATGTTGTTTGAAGTTTCAAAGCACGCAGTCGACTACTTTGGTAATGAATTTAGGTTACTTGATAATGAATATAAAAAGAACTGCAAAGAGAAAAAAATATTCTCTTCTAAAAAATGCTCAATTTTCTAATAGTTTCGATGGTTACGAAAAATATATATGGCAAAAATTATATTTATTTTTTAATCAGAATTGAGTATAAATGTAGAAACGACTTTTCTACATATACAATAATACACACAATTAAAATCTATAATAAGTAGAGAATCATTTTCGTTTAACTGCTTGAATTTAGGTTACTTGATAATGAATATAAAAAAGCACAGCAAAAGCACAGCTGAAAAAAAAAGAACCAAAAAAATATTTACATTTCTCTGAAACTGTATAAAAAAAAAAAATCTTGAATTTTCTAATACTTTGGAAAACATATATAATAAAATAATATTTATTATTTAATCAGAACTGGAAGATAAATGTAGAAACTACATTTCTACGCATTATGAAACGTAAGTATACAAATTAAAACATCTATAATAAATAAAGAATCATTGAATCATTTTTACTTAAATGCTTGGTAATGAATTTAGGTATTGAAATTAGGAATGAATTTTCTAATATTTTCGATGGTTACGAAAATATATATAATGAAATAATATTTATTATTTAATCAGAATTACAAGATATATGTAGAAACTGCATTTATACACATTATAAAACATAAGTACACATAATTAAAGATCTATAATACATAGAGAATCACAGAATCATTTTTGCATTAATAAAAAAGCAACTTGAATAAGTTTGGCTCTAAAACTCGACTGAAGTAAAATACCAGTTCGGCCCTTCACTCTTTTCTTTGTTTGTAATGATGAAAAAAATTATTTGTTTATACTATTTCGTTATAATTATTTGTTTTCATGCCACTTGCTAAATGATTTTTTAAAGTCTGTTCACTGTTTTATATGTTATTATGGAGTCTGAATGGCTGAGTGTCTAGCACCCTGGCGCTCGGTGCCACAGGTTTTGAGTTCGAGTCCCGACGGTGGATGTTTGTAGTGGTTCGAAATCCACTTTTTAATTCGTAGATCCCTATCTAATATGATCGTAGAGCGTTATCTTGAGATTCAGTCAGTCTTCAGACTTCGTGGTTCCTAGCTAAAGGCAAGCTGCATATTACCCTTAGCCATGGACCAGTCGCCTGCTTCTGGACTAGGCTTTCTAGTGTAGACTGGTGTTGTATCTGGTATAGTTGTGATTAGTAACAACAACATATGTTATTGTATCAGTTATTTCACAATAACATCTTATTAAAAACAAAAGACCATGGCTTTATATATATATATATATATATATATATATATATATATATATATATATATATATATATATATAATATATATAAATTAATTATGTAACGTTATTCATATTTCTGAAATGCAATAACAACTAAAACACACACACAGGAAAAATCTAAGCAATATAAAAATTATAAAACTTGTATTAACGTATTATTATTAACGTTCCAATACTATTGCACGGCATAAACATAACATATACGTGCATATCGATTCTCTTAATTATGCTAAGGTAATTAATTGCATTTCAGAATTAATACATTTTCTTTTATACAAAATTCGGAAAACGTAGTCATACTATTTAAATAACAAATATCACGAAAAAAAAAAATCTGTCGCTGTTCCTTTGAATTTAGTAAAAACCTCTTGCCGAATTACATCTCAAATAAATAAACCCTTCAACATTATCTTCATTACTTTTTTTTTTATTATTTTCCAGTCATTAGTTTGAACAGCTAATGTTTTGGCTTGCTTCCACAAGGTCAAAGGAAATGTTTACTTGACACGGAGATCAGGACTTCTTCGTGATATCTTTTAGGAAGAAAGAAAAACATTAAGTGTGATGCACAGAACACACCAGAAGCCCACCTTCAGACAAGGGTTACTCGTAAAGTACCAACTTATCTGGCCAGATATTCAAAAGAGCAACAATTTGCATCGAGTCATCGCAGCAGGCCTCACATTTCTGCCACATCTCCAGCTATTTATCAACGCAACAGAGATAAGAGAGAGTTCTCAGGTGAATTACTAAGAACCCTGGAAGACTTGTAACCTTCTTTTTATATATAAACACCTTAGAATTAAAGTAAACAAGCATGAATGATCACTGGTTTATCTTTTA
Source organism: Caerostris extrusa (assembly GCA_021605095.1). Classification (NCBI taxonomy): domain Eukaryota; kingdom Metazoa; phylum Arthropoda; class Arachnida; order Araneae; family Araneidae; genus Caerostris; species Caerostris extrusa. The sequence continues at coordinate 75,567 of BPLR01003845.1, forward strand.
AGTAACTAAAATATTCGGTAATTTTCGTTGGCATTTTATCGCATCAGATTTATTTTAATGATGGACTGCCACAACTGAAACAAGTAATATAAAAAAAAATTTAAAAGTCAATTCCTACTTTTTTTTTCACTATATAGCAGAAAGTCCTTTTATAAATAATTTCCATTAATTTTTTTAAGTTTATCTGGCGCCATCTATTGGTAGATATATGTAACTTAAATCTAAAAAAAAAACTAAAATTAATGAATTAAATTTATTTACTGAATTAATATTTGAAAAACTGTATTAACATCAACTGTCATCCACTACAAGTTCAAAAAATGTATTTGAACTTGAGTGGATGAATAAAAAGTATTTTATGAACGATAGAAAATTTGAACAAGATATATATAGGGAGAGTGTGAGCTAATAGAAGGAATTGAAAAATAAAGTGACAACTTATTAGTGAAGCAAGTCTTTGTGTCCTGATTATCAATCGTAATTAAAAACAACAACAAAACAAAACTTGTACAGATATGTAAAAATAACAGCCTTTGAAAATACGATTATATGTTTTAGTACGAATAAATTGAAATATACTTTTTTATTTATTTCAATAACTGTGTTTACATCCAGTATTCGCTTATAAATAGGTAAATTATGCTAATAAGTCTAATAAGAAGCATGCTGTAGTAATTATAATAATATTAAAGATTAAATAAAATTAAAAGTTGTGGCAGAAATAATGCCTTAGATATACATTGGGTTAATCTTAATTAATCACCTTGGTAATACATATATATCATGCTTCTAATAATAT
>BPLR01003846.1:0-152395 GCA_021605095.1 Caerostris extrusa
CACCCATGGCGCCCCCGGAAAAAAACGTACATGTTGTTCCAGAATGACATCCCGATAGATGTGGCCTGTCATCGTTACACTCTGAACATGCAGGTCAGTTCTGGAACCAAAGAATAATTCCTCCCCCAAACGAGTTCTATCCTGCACCACCGTAACGGTGTCGTTCAATGGTGTTCTCTTGGTGGTAACGGGTACCTGGCGCTCTCCATATGAAAGTCCAGTGGGAATCAGACTGCAAACTAAAACCTGGACTCGTCAGAAAACATCACACAAGACCACTGTTGTGGTGTCCACAATGCATGCTCTACTCCAGGTTAATCGCAGGCGACAGTGAGTTGCGGTAAATCGAACACATCTGACAGGCCTACGAGCATATAGACCAATGTGCCCTAAGCGTCTGTACACGGTCTGCCTTGAAACTGTCGTACCGGTAGCTGAAGAGAGCTGACGAGACAGGTCTGATGCTGTGCTCCGTCTGTTTCTTTTTGGCAGTAACTGCTAAATACCGGTCCCTCATTCGGCGTTGTAACTCGGGGCGACCTGTGCTGTAAACATCTACTCACATTACCATCATCTTGGAATCGTTGCCAAAGCTTAGAGTTGACACTCTGTGCGATTCCAAGTTCCTCGGATACTTCCAGCTGGGTACGTCCACATTCCAGTCGTCCGATAATTTTACCACGTAAAAAATCATCCAAATGCTTCCTTTATGCCATAACTATGCGGTTATTGCACTGAAAGGCTTTAAAGCGCTTGTGAACAATTTTATTTCTTTGCCACCATTCCTTATATACCCCTCTCTTACACTCTCGTCATTGTGACGTGCTATCCGCGCCATCTGGTGGTTTCCTGTAATTTGCATATTCTTCTTCAAGATGTGTGTGTTAATTCTACAGGTGAAATTTTTTATTTTAGAGTTCAATTTCTGTGTGATTCTGAATTATCCAGCAATTTATGGACATGAGTGTAGTTCAGCCATGTTTGTGTTATTTAAGAAATAAAGGTGACTTTGCGACGATAGTTGGAAAGTATAATCAATAACTGCCCTTTTATTTACCTTTATGACGATTTCAATGAGTTGCAGCTCTCATATGTTGCCTTCATCCAAGACATAAAAGAGAATGTGACTGTGTACTTGAAAATAGTCGATTCTAAATATTTGTGTAAACATATTCTTACTTTCAACTACTGTGTACTTGGAAATAGTCGATTATAAATATTTGTGTAAAACATATTCTTACTTTCAACAACATTCTAAAAAAAATATATTTAACGAAACCTATACAAAACCCTCAGTTATCTTCCAAACAGCAAAAAACTTGACTCCTGGTGACATTGTACTCGTTGTCCCAGATGACACGAAACGTTTAATCTGATCATTGACATGTCTTAGAATTACTCCCAGACAAGGATAATATAGAACAAGAGGTTGATTATATGTAACCAATAGAAATATCGTCTTTTACAGTACAAACGAATATACCCATTGGAGATGAATCCTACCGAAATTCTGAAAGATGTGGCATAACTCATTCAGAGCATTTAACACGTCTCATGATGTTGCAGAAGTATCTGAGACTTCTACCGATGTTCTGAACATGCCAAGTCTACTAAGTTGAATAAAGAGGTCGAGTGCCTGAACGCCAAGCTTTCATCTACTCAATGGTATGTGATGGCGGTAGGAAAGAAATGTCAGGAATGAATAGTAATCGTATGAATTGAAGGAAAAACAAGTAATATAAAAAATTTAAGTCAATTCCTACTTTTTTTCGCTATATTGAAGGAGAAATCCTTTATAAATAATTTTCATTCATTTTTTTTAAGTTTATCTGGCGCCATCTATAGGTAGATGGCGCAACTTGCGTGCATATAAAAACTTAAATAAAAAAAAAAAATAAAATTAATTAATTAAATTTAATTACTGAATTAATATTTGGGAAAACTGTATTAACATCAAGTGTCATCCACACTACAAGCTCAAAAAACATGTATTTGAACTTGAGTGGATGAATAAAAAGCATTTTATTAACGATTGAAATTTTGAATAAGATATATATAGGGACGGTGTGAGCTAATAGAAGGAATTGAAAAAGAAAGAAAGTAAAAGTAAATCATGGTAATGAAAACTAAACATTGAAATTTATGATCAGTAAAGAGCGCATAACAATGGAGCAAAAAACAGAAAGATATAATTCAATCATCAAGGGAATGTATATAAAAAAGTAAAATCATCTGCAATGACCGAAGAACTCAAAAAGAGATACGAAAAAATAAAAAACAAATTTGACTGAGTGAAATAAATTATAACGATCAAAAGTCTCATTAATAAGCCAAGGTCAAAGGGGAAAAAATACGTTGGAGAAGAACGGGCTGTTACTGTGAGTTTGTTTAGGTAATAAAAACTTACAGAGCAGAAAGAATATACTTTGAAGTAAAATATCAAAAAAGCGATTGGGGAAAAAAAAGAAAGGGGGGAAATAAACCATTGGAATAAAACTTGTAAATGGAAAGACTGGAAGTTATTAAACACAAGTAGAAAAAATAAGTAAATTATAGATTATTTAATTAGTTATAAACAGGAAATTATAGTGTTTTGAGGCTTCGATTCCATTTAGAATTTGAGTAAGGATACTTGTATTTTCCATTGAATTGCGTAAAAATAGTTTGTGCCTTGATGAGAGGATTTTCGTGGATAACAATAGCATTGAAGAAATTTCAAGAAAGTTTTTAATATAGTTGTCAATAGAATTAATTTTTATATCTTGATGAATTGTAGAATTGCTAACAAACCAGGGTGTACCAGTGATGATAAGAAGAAGTTTGGTTTTCGTAGTCAAAGATTTTTATTATTTGAATTTTTTTTTTTTTGTAAATGTTGTGTGTTATGTTTGATTAGTTATTGTTACATTTACTATATATGGTGCTGAGAATAAATGTCCAAATAAGTGTTCTCGACTTTTTTTATTTATTATCCGTGCCACATTTTTTATAAAGATTAATACCAATCACAACATGTTTCATTTAACATATTGATATATATCACAGTAATGATGTATTTTATTTTTCTCTCATGTAATTTACAAACATAAAAATGGGGAGGTGAAAGGGCCTCATAAATGGAATAGCCTAGGACCTCTTTTTCATCTAAATCTGGCCCTGATAAGAGTGATCCGAGTTGGAAATTGAAGTTTGATCACTTTATAGATCAGACCATTGTGCCACAATCGATCAAAAGCTTTTTGACATCTAGGAATACGCCTCCTGTGAAAAATTTATAGTTATATCCTTCACTGATGATATTGGTGACGCGTAGAAGTTGATGACAAGTTGAATGATGTTGACGGAAACCAAATTGTTCTGCTGGAATTATGGAATTTTTTTTTTTATCACAGAATGAAGTATTATATTTCATTAAGAGTTTTTCATAAGTTTTCCTACACAGCTAAGGAGACTGATGGGTCGATAATTTTGAGGAAATTTCCTATCTTGACCAGGTTTAGGAAACATGATAATATTTGCTTTTTCCAAATAGGAGGGAAGTAGTGAAGGCTTTATTTGGAATGTTTGTCAGATCCAGAAGATTTCCGAATGTTGAGATCCTTGCTTAATTTAATTATGTCAGATGTAGAAAAAAAAATATTGTTTTGATAATTTTGATGATCAGCTAGAAAGGATGTTACTGTATCTTCCATATGTTCAATTTGCGAGTCATCGTAAGGTTCAGTGTTTTCTTTTGAAAGAAGAGTTCAAGATTTGCAGCAAAAAGAGTTCTTTTTATCAAAAGATGATAATATAAGACCCGAGAATCCAACCAGTGGAGGAATTTTGGGTAAAAGAGAGAAGTATCTTCTGGATTTAGGCATATTAAAAATTCATTCCATCTGTCATTTTTTAATTTTGAATTATTTGCTTGATTTCTTTTTGAAACTTGTTGAGGGATTGCTTAAACGAAGGAACCTGGTATCTTGCCATAATGTTCGAATTCTGTTTTTTTCTGCAATTTTAGAGGTGATTTCAGTATGGAGTGTTTAGTGATTAGTATTGACTTCTTTAGATTTGCCAGCAAGGTTGATAGCAGAAGTAATAGCATGGTTGAATTTATCAATTATTTAGTCAATATCGGGAATATTGAAGATAGTTGGATTGACAGGAATGCTTTGAAAGAGAATTTTAGTGAAAATACTCTAATTGGTAGTTGTGCTTATGCTATTGAGGGAGGGCGTAAATAAATTATGAGAGATTTCGACTAGTACAAGGTTATAATCACTGGAAAGATCGTTGATAGAAGAACAGGCACTGCGTAAGAAGTGCGATATCAAGAGTACTATTGCAGGGGTTGTGAAGGCAGAAATAAGGGAGTTCATTAGGAGCAATAATATTGAACGCGTTAAGATTTGTCCAGTCAAAAAGAATAGAAGCATTGATGTTGTTTCGTCCATTATTACATGCAGAATGCTTGGATTTGAAGTCTCCAAGAAGAAGCACTTATTGATTGAAGTTGACTTGTTGATTGGAGCTTGTATCAAGTTCATGTGTGAGGAATCTACCAAATGGAGGGCGATAAATGCTAACAACAGTAATTTTTAGGTTATTCTTGAGATTAATAACGATAGCAAAGTTTTCAAAGCTGATTGTAGTAAAATGAATTTGATGATGATTAATATTTTTATGAATGCAGATATCCGTGCCTCCTCCTCGGTGAGTAAGACGATCGGAGCGATATCTGATATAATTTGGAACTTTGAAGGAATCGTCTGGCCGAAGATATGTTTCTTGGAGACCAATAATATGAGGTCTATTTTCAAATATAAAAACTTTTGTAGTTCATTAATTTTTCCTTTTGGAGAATTGGAGTTCCAAGTCATGCATAAGATAGAATTATTTGTCGGTCTATTGAATATTATTGACTGGTTGATTTTTGAAGTGCAGTTATTAAAACAGAAAGATTTGAAAATACCCCAACTAATTGTTGCAGAATGAGTGGAATTGGAGGCATTTCCATGGAAGCCTGCAGAGTATTGAAGAAGTAGTATGGTGAGAGGTCTGGGTAGTAAGAGTTGGAAAGTCATCTGCAGAAGGAGGACGAGTTGGAGAAGTCTTCTGTTGAGCTGAAAGAGACGATTGGTTGGAGTTCTGAAGCTTCATTTGTTTTGCTTGTTTTTTAAGTCTCTCCGTCCAAAAGTTGACCTTCGGGGGAGGAGCAGGAGTGAAATTAGCAGGGTTCTTAGGACTACCCGAGAAATTTGCAGTGTGCTCTAGAGAGCAAAGAGCGCATTTGGGAGCTTCAACATCCTTTTTGGTGCATTCTTTAGTGGCATGATGTCCAGCGCATTTGAGGCATCGAGGGTCTCTTTTTACAGAATTTGCTGTGATGATAGAATTCTTGACATTTATAGCGTTGGCTGGGTCCTGGTTTTCTTCTGAGTGATTCAGTCTTGAATCTAAAGTAATATAATGCAGATGGGTCGAAAATTTTTTGTTTGGTTCATTTTTTGGTAGGACAATTAGGTATAGATGTAGATTGCCGGTGCCAGCAACGGCACGAAGTGGAGTGATAAATTCAGGATAAAAGTTGAGAATTTGGAGTTCCTACATGATGACATCAGTTGGGAGATCTGTAGGCAGTCTGCGAATTACAACTTTAAGTTGCTTTTCTTAGTGACAGTTCAACTGACTTTTAAGTTTCAGGTGATCAATTTGCTTGCGTATGTAACTTTAGTCACCTGGTGTGGTTGCAAAAAACTTTTTAATTTGCCTCCAGATAGACGTCCTTCCATTTTTGAATTCGTAATCTGGTTTGAAATTCTCAAGAATTTTAGTAGAATTTTGAATGTTCTCCATTATTACTGGTCAGCAAGGGAGAGGGACATAATTGTACTGTTGGAGGAAAGCGAATCTCCCTCGACAACAGCCACAATAGAAGTAAAAATAAACAAAACCGAATATAAGAATATACTTTTGACTATTACAGGAAACAAGTATGTACTTTACTGAGTTAAGGTAGTGAAAAACGCTTGTAGTTTAAAAGCCCAGAACAATTCAGTGTCTGCACAGTAAAATACAGAGATCAGAAGAAAAATAAAGCAAAAATACAAGTAAGAAAAAAAAAGAGGATTTAATACTCAACTAAAAGAATAGTACGCATTATGTACTACATAATAATAAAATAGAACCAAAGAATTCAAATGGAGAAAAGGAATAAAGAGATGACAGGATAAGAGAAAAAAAAAAAAAAAAACATACCAAAAGGAGAAACGCCAGTAAACAAAGTTTTTGCTACTTTTTAGCTCATCTTGAACTCTAGTGAGATTAGTTCTGTTTATCCATATTTATTTTGAATTGTGAATTTCTTACAACTCAACTTATTAGAAATTTGCCCACTCTTTTATTATTATTCTAAACGTGCTTTTACTTGGGACGGCGTGTGTACTTTGATTCAAAACCAAACTCGGTATTTTTTTTCATTACTTTTTTATTTAAAAGTAAGTATATGTGAAGAAATTTTTTTTTTTTTTTTTAATTTAAACAGTCTTCTTTAAGATCTAAAATTAGGTGTTAAATTTTCTTTTATTCATATCAACTTTTCTATTTGATTTTGATTCATTTTTATAATTTTTCGAAAATAACAGTTTGATTTATAAGATTATATTCTATTTGCATGACTTACGATTTAATAGTTAATTTTAGAAAGTAAATTATAGTGTTTAAAAGAATCTGACAAATTTCTGATCTCAAAAATGTCATTAACGAACAATTTAGAGCAGTATTTAACCCGTAACAAGCGATGTGCTGTCTCACAAACCGCTCAACATATTCCTCTGATCACCCCTATTACATGCTTAGTCCAATTGAATGGATTTTTCATCTATCTTCCAGTTTTGTAACATTGAACATAACACCCTCTTAAAACAGTATTTTGCATCCATTATAAATTAAGAGCAATCTGTGAGACCTCAACTTCCTTTCAATGTTACTATTTTGGGCAATTGTAAACATTGGCTCTGAAGTTATATCCGAGGAGATTTATTTCTCCATCTGATCTGTATTATGCTGAAGAGTTGCAAAAGCTTCAAGATGAAATTGAAGTAATTTTTAGTGAGAAGATTTTGTGGAAATTTCCACTCAACAGACAAAAATTTCTTCAAATGATAATGATTTTTCTTACTCAGAAACAACTACAGCATTTTACAACAGAACCAAAGGTTTTGGTGATACAATAGATAAATGTTTTTTCATTCATGCAGCAGGTGGATAGCATGTTGGCCTATGACTCTTTTCTGTCAGTTTAGTAGATATGAGGACATTAACTTCATACATTTTGTGACGAGGCTATTCCCAAAAGCCTTTTATGGCCAGGATGGTTTTTGTAAGGATTATCAACAGATTTAGTCCTATCACTACTACATACAAGAGTTAAAAACTCAAGAATAGAACCTGGGGATAAAATGTATATTAGGAAAAGAAGCGAAATCTCATAATGTGGAGTAGTGCACAGAAGAAACAAAATTAAAATTAAAAGCATTTCTTCCCAAGCAAGAAAAGAAAGACAGCATATTTACTTTTACCTAGACAAAACCCTGTTTCTTTGGAATGCAAGCAAAATCATCAATAAATATTCCAAAGAAGAAGAGGACTTAATCTCCAGGAAATCTGTGAGATACTGATATTTCTGCATTGTGCTACATTGAATTTTCTTACATTAAAATTTGATGTACATATCAAATAAACAAATCACAATAATTAATACATAATAAGTATTTTTATTATTTATTTCATAAAATTTATGGCAGTTTGTAATTTTTATTGAAAAATTTGAGGTCCTTTTACATGTTTTTCACTTTAAAATGTAAAAACATTTTTTTTTTTTTTTTCTGACGGTTAAAAGTTCAAAGAACATCTAAGTGAAATAGCAGAATGATAACTTTTTTTTTGCAACAATTTTTAAAAATTTATATATAGATGTCTCTTATTTCTCATTAAAAATAAGAATCTATAATAAAACTTCCAACGATTTTAAAAAAGTCAGTTTAATTCAACATATATATTTTTTTTTATACTCAAATTTTTTTCAGGAAAATAATCTTGTGATATTAAAAAAATTAACTTTTTAATATTTTTAGTTTTTTATAATTATGAGATTATACTGAGTGTCTTATGAATTACTACTCATATTAACATGTTATTCTGGCAGAAAAGCTTGAACAACATTCAAAAATTTTCAGATAAATGTTTTTCTGCCCAAAACAAAACTTGATTGACATTCTTACTTTCTGTTGCATTGTTGTTTGCATTATGAATTTTATTTTTCAAACAAAGGTTTTAAAATTAACAAAGGTGATTACTTTATAATTACTATGTTTAATTCATTATTATTTTAGCAAGTTTAGAAAATTTCCATTGTGCTTATTGGATTATCCATTATATTTGTCATCGTTTCAAATATTATATTCATGTAAATATGAAATATTAAGAACAGTCATTATATAGTTTATTGTCGAAATTTTGTTTATATTAATTTATTTGATTCAAAGAATACATGGATATCCATGTATTCTCTGAATATAAAATAATACAATTTGATAATTCTGCATAATTTAAAACTGAAAGATGGGTTTTTATCTATTATTTAAAATGCATTTTAAATAGTGTTTCAGAAAATAATTCTTGCATTTTCAAATGTATTTTTGTTTTATTGTAAATAAATATGTTTGATTGTTTTCTAGGTCCACTTTGAATATCTTGTAAATTAAATATGCCTTGTAATACACCACCTCCAGCAGTAAATCCTGAACATATTGAAGATCATGATGAAGAAGAAGAAGACAGTAATTTTTTTTCCTTCAATTGTTATAGAATTTATTTTAAAATATTTGCTATTAATAAAGATCAATTGTTTACTTTGTTAAATTTTTAAAAGAGTATATTAACAATGTAAAAATATACTCCTGTTGAGTAATATGAATGTCAGTATCATCAATTTCTTTTTGAAGATAATAAAAATCTTCAGAAGTATATAGTATTATTATATATAACCCAATTACAGAAAATAAAACATTTTTAGTGTTTATAAACATAAAAAATATATCTTTCAAAAACTTTAAATGAAAGAAATATGTTGATAAATATCTTGATAATAATGAATATGAAAACTATACATTTAGAAAAATCATAATTTTTAATGTAAAAAAAACTGTCAAAGATAAAAACAATAGATGCAAGTGATAATGCCACCAGGGGCAAATTTCATCAGATGCAAAGTATCAGGCAGGAAAATTTTCTGTATATAGAAGGATTAATTATAATGTGAATAAAAGTGCATTAAGAGCTGCAATTTTCTATTTATAAATAGAACATTTGAAACAAAAATGGATAAATAGATTATATCATTTGTTATGAATTAATATAACAAGGAAGAGTTACAATATTAGCTTTCTTATATATTGGTTTTCTATTATATTTATTCTTATGTGGATTAAAAAAATAAGGATTTATGAGCTTTCAATAATTATGAAAATCATGGGAAATCATTTGTTTGTTTATATGCAAGTTATATAGAGTAAAACATATGGATTATGTATATTTATTTCAGCATCAGTTCTAACAACATTCATCATTTAAGAAAATTTTTATAAATTTCTTCACTAGTCTGGTTTTTGACTAAAATTGGCCAATTAATTTGGAACATTTGTTCCTTTTAAAGTTATGAGTGTTGTGGTTTTGACTTTCATTATGATGTTTACTTTTGTTTGTTACATTATCAATAAGAAAACCACATTTTTTTATGCTAGTTAGATGCAATTTGTTTGAAATCAAATATATCAGATTATACAGTTTATTTTGTTTTTCTCATACTTGTTAATGTATTTGACATTCATGTTTTTTTTTTTTTTTTAAATCATGTACAATGTTATTCTGTAATGATACTTTTAACAAATTTATATAATGATTTCAATTTTCTTTATATATATATATATATTAGTGGCTTTCAGCATCATATTGTGTAAGTGGTATCTTAAAAAGTCTGAAAAACGAACTAATGTAAAAATTTAGCACCTTTTTAATTTAGTTGTGCAGTACAGAAATAGACATCGCTATGATAAAAACCAAAAGCATTTCCTGAAAACTATTTCCCATTATTTGTAGGCAAATATTTGAAAAAATAACTGGTAAATAGAAGCTTTGAGGATTTGACCAAACAATTAAAATATTTGAATTAAAAATGAAATTTACTTTATTTTATTTTATTTAAGTATTTTGATTTTTTTTCCTTTGAAAGAAATTTTTTATCATTAAGGGTTTTTTTTCATGCAAGCTTAAATAAATTGCTAAACTAAAGTTTAGTAACTTAGAAAGAGATGTCAATAGGCTTTTTTTTAAAAATTGTAATTCTTTTAATGTAGAATTAATTTGATAAAAAATTAACTTAGTTTCTATTTTCTAAATCTAGTTATTTATGATGATGATGATATAATTGAACTTGATGTGACTGATGAATCAGTGCTTTCTTTTGAAGCTCATGATGGTGAGTTTACAAATTTTAAATTCTATTTATTTTAGATGTAATGATGAAATAAAGTTTCTTCAAAAGGATATTAATAATTTTGAAGTTATCATATTCTATGTAATTTATTTTTATCTAATCTAATCTCTTGCTAATGTGAAATAAACGGAATAAAACAATAAGATTACTAGTGATGAAAAAGAGATCACTGTAATATTTGCATTCACATGGTTACTGATCTATAAAAGTTCAAAAAAGTATGTATTGAAATGTGAATCTGCAAAAAGAAACCTGTTCTATAAATCCACCAAATTTTAAACAGTTAAATCTATAAAATTCAAACAACTTAATCAAATTGTTGCAAAGCACATATTGAGATTCAACAAACAAATTAAAAGTAAATAACCTAGAAACCCAAAAAAAAAGGTAACATTTCTTTATAAAAAACAATATCATGTGAAGAATTAATAATCATAATTCAGAGTGTGTTAAAAATTGTAGAAATTTGAAATATCTTGGTTTGGATTATAGACCATCTCCTGTAATTTGTGGAAAAATTTTCCTTGCGGATAATTTCCAAAACTTTAATCTGAGAGAAAAATATGTGCAATTTTTTTTTTATGAATAATACAATAAAGTATAAAATTTAGAGGTGATAAAAAAGAGTATAAACACCAATGTGTAGAAGTGGATGGGAATAGTTTGGAAATAATTAACAAATGTTTAAAGATACATTTCTATTGACTAAATTTATAAACTGATTATATTTACTGTAGGGACGAAAAAAAGACACCTCACAAATTGGCGAGCTTTAATTTTATTTGTCCTATTTTTAGTTGCATAATTTAAAATTGCTCTTTCTATATATATTAAATGTTGTTTCTGCTCCCTATATGGTATAGCTATGTATATTAAATAAATCATTTAATTGTTATTTTTTAAGAAAATTCTATTTTACTTTATGAAATATGCCTGGTAAATACTTTGTATATATATATTTTCTATTTCCATCCTTTTAAAATGTATAATATGTAGATATTGTACTGTAACAGCTCTTAAAAATTGAAAAAATATAATTATCATTCAAGATTTCAACCACAATGCAAACAACTTTATTAACTGTTGATTTGTTGTAGAAAACAAGTGCAAATCATCTGGGAATTATATGCTGCTTTATAAATATGAGAAACTGCTAGAGTTTTTATTCCTGAAAATTAAAATATTGCAGATTATATATCTGTGGATTACAGTCAAAATTAAGGATGTAAAAAAAAAAAAAAAAAAAAAAATGGATTTTTAGACAATAAAATATGATTATTGCTAAACCACATTTTATCTGTACTTTAAATATTTGTATTATTAAAATTCTGAAAATTAATAACAATTATAAAAGTATGTTTTGTTTACATTTATAGAAGCTGTATTTTGCTGCAATTTTAATAAGACAGGTAGTCTTGTTGTTTCTGGTGGACAAGATGAAACTGCCTTTGTATGGAACATAAATGATGGTGATACTGTATTTGAATGTAAAGGTAAATAATAGAAACTGTTTATATGTGTTTGCTAATTTTGTGAGTGTATCTAATGGATCAACAAAATTTACACTAAAGCTAATTTAAGTTAATTTATTGTTTATGTTCTATTTTCATCCTTAAAGAAGTCAATTCCATTTTATCCTTATAGTTTAATAATTTTATCAGAATCTCAAAATTGATAGAGAGAAGATTAATATTGTCATTTATAAAATAATATATAATTTAAAAAAAAAAAGAATCAAAATAATTTTAACTGAAAATATATTAAATCATAAAAATTTATCCAGATCATATCATGAAATCTATCTATTAAAAATGCGGGTTATACAACATTTTTGATTAATATGTTGGATGTTACAGCTAATTGAGTATTGATACTATATACTTAATCTTGTCAAATTAACACTAAATTTTTGAACTTTATGGGAATATTTAAATTTCGCTAAACACATATCATTTATTCATGAAAAATTAATATAATTTTAAGTATAAAATAATAAATTATGAAAGTTATATTTTTGTTTATAATATACAAATAAGATATACTGTCAGACTAATGCTTCTAATTTACATGGGACAGTTTCCAAAATTTTTAGCTGTTTTCTAATCCTCTGATATTAAAAATCCATAGAAAAAGTATTTCAAAAAACTGTATGCAGTTGTATTGTTCTTTGAATAAAATTCAAAAAATATTTTGGTAATGGTATTTTTGTTAGTTAATAATGCTTGTTTTGTGTTCTCCTTATACTTTACTTTTATTCCCCCACCCCCTTTTTTTTTTTTTAAATTATTGTTTTTAATAATAATCATGTTACATATCTCATTATGCAGTACCTATTTGTGATCTTTGTTAATTGATAAATAATTGCTTGTTATTTACCAGTTTTCTAATATTGTATTGGATAATTGTTTTTGGAAATCAAAAAGGAAATTTGAAAAATTAATTAAATAATCTTTTAGCAAAAAAAAAAAAAAAAAAAAATCTGTATTTTCCGATAATGATTATATATTTTAATTTAAATAAATTACATTTATTATTAGGAAGTCATACAGATTCAGTTATTGCCGCAGACTTTAATCATGACTCATCACTTGTGGCTACTGCTGGTATGGATGGAATAATTGAAGTATGGAATGTTGCATCAAAAACTAAAGTATGGGATAATGAAATAACAGAAATTACAGTAAGAATTTTTCTTTTAAATTTTTTATTTGATGGATAACAAACTTCCATAACTCATATTGCATATTTGCAATATGAGCTATACATGTAACTTGCATACTTTTTATTTGATAGATAACAAACTGTAATGTTTATTCTAGTATCTTAATTATCTTACATGTTTAGCCAACATTCCCTACTATAGTTATTGCTAACAACAAATGGAGCAACAAACAAAAGAAACCATAATATGATTAATAAGGAGAAAATAAGTAGGTGAATTAAAAAAAAAAAAAAAAAAAGGTGTTAAAAGTGTAAATTGTACAGTTTGATATGCCTTTGCATCAAAGATGCTGTTCAGTGAAGTCCCTGCCTTAAATGAAAAGCAATACAATGTAGTTTCTCAAATAATTAACAACCAGTCTGATAACATTAAATCTACAATAATTAAAAATATTAAAAACAATCTCTTTTCAATACTGATGGATGAAAACATTGATGTTTTCAATCTGACAATTTGATTGTTGTTGCAAGATAATATTCAACAATGTGCTTGAAGAATATATTTTCATGTGCTGTCCTCTAACTGAAATATGCATAGATAAGAATATATTTAATGCTATTCAATGTTATTTCTGTGATAGAAGAAATCATTGAGTCTGTTATTGTGGTATATATACATTTTTGGAAAATCTATATCTAGCTGTTATACAAACTAATGTGGTCACATGAAAAAAATTGCTTTGGGTGTTGCTTAAAGCCATTTATATATTCACAACCAAGACTCTTATCATTCAAATGCCCGATACATTTGATGTATTAGTACTCAGTCTGTGAAATTCTAATTTTAATAAGACCAATTCAGCAAACTTCAGACTATTCAAATCTTTGAGTTTGAAGAAATGGGCAGCCTCCATAAAATATTTTTGCATGCTTGAGTGAAGTGGCTTTCATAAAGAAAACATTTGTATGATTGTGTAAATTAAAACAAAACATTTGACTTTTTTTTTTTTTTTTTTTTAATTTTTTTTTTTTCTGTTGAGCTCCAGCTTTCATAATAGTAAGTAACTTCAACAATTTTGCATACTTATCTGGTATTTTCAGAAATAAATAAGTTTAACTTAGGATTACATAATAACTCTATAATTGTCTTTAAATACAATTGAATCTAAGGTTAAGAGATTTGATTGTTGTCAATTTGTATAAATTAAAAGACCAGTACACTTCACATTGTTTTTTGTATGAAAATTAAATGAAATTGTAAAAAAAATAGCTTAATTGTACCCTTAAAAGGATTTAAGTTGTCCAGACAGTTTTTCTCAAAGTAAAATAGTGAAGATAACTAGATTTTAAATCCATCCAAGGAATCGTCTCAAAAAAATATATCAATTTCTAATAAAGAAATGTTGATTGAATTTTTGACTAATTTTTCATTGCAATCAAATTTTAGAAAACAGAAATATCATTAATTTTTAACAGCAATGGAAGAAGAGTAACAAGCACTTGGTTGTAAAGTAATAAAATGTTGGCCTTTCGTGAACACAGTTTATCAAAAAAAAAGTAATCATGTGTTATGCATGTATTAGAAGAAATATCCAAATAATCTTCTTGATACTGCTTCTGACTTAAGATTATATCTTTCTTCATTTGAATCTGATTTTTAAAGAATACAGTTTTATGAAACAATTTTGAGTATTACTTTGAAATTAAAAAAGGCTAGGTTTTAAAAACTTGCCTACCAAGTTGAATAATTATAAACTTTCATCATAAGTTTATGTGGTTGATAATTGCTAAAATGCTTCCTCCTCTGATGTTAGGCTATTATTTTGAAAATTAAAAACAAATTGTAAAACTCAAAACAAGAACCTTATAATTTTCATTTTTAGTCATTTGATTAATTGGCTAACTAACATAAGAATATTACTACCTAACAAAAAAACAATTTTTTTTTTCCCCATAAAGTGATTAAGTGAAGGGATACTCATAAGTGAAAAGTTTTATCAAGGGGTAAGAAGATTTTTTAAAAAAAAGATAGGATAAATTACTGTACTGTATAAAAGCACAGTGAATTTTAAAAGTCCTGGTTAATAAACACATAAAATAAAAGTGTTTTTTTTTCCCTTGATTTTTTTTTTTTTTTTTTTTAAATTTATTATGCTCGTATTTGTATTTACTCCAGTATATTATTTTGTTATAACTAATAATTTTTATTTAAAATTAATGTCTATACTCAGAAATACTGATAGTATCCCGTCTTTTGTTCTTTAATATGCCTCTGTTCCTATAAGTATTGGATATTTATATTAACTGTATACATTTAGAAACAATCAAAATTTTAAAATTCAATCTGAGCAATCAATAAAAAAAAAAAAAAATGCAGCTGCTCTAAAATTGTTATTTAACATAATTTTAATTTAATTGAAGGTTTTACCTTGAATCTTATTTTTTCTAAATTTTTTTAAGTGGATTTCATGGCATCCAAATGCAAATTTCTTGTTTGCTGGTACAACTACTGGTGAATGTTGGAAGTGGCTTGTTCCAGATAATTCTGTTTGTGAAGTTTTTGCATCACATGGAGAAGGAGCCTCAACTGGTTTATTGATATCTAATGGTTAGTGTATTTTCAGTTACTGTTTTTAAATATATATAAGAACATTCTATAATTTTGAGAATGTTCTTAATCTTAACAAAGATATCTGTTTGACTTAAAGGAAAATAAAAATTTCCGTAACCATAGTCATGTACTAATACTTAAAATAAGTTGTCAAGAATTTAAATAATGAAAATTTATTATATGCACCTTGAATCAAATTATATATTTTAAGGATAAAGTATTTTTTACAGTAAAGGGCATACCTGAAAAGAGATTCTTACCTTCATATATTTTGTAAATATATGAACATGAAAAAAAACTCTACTAAAAGATATATTACTATAATGTTATTGTCAATAATCTTGAAATGGTTTTTAAATAATTACTAGTTTTCTTACAACTCGTTCCTTTTTAAATAACATAACCTCCTCCTCTTTTACATAACAAGATATTATATTATAAAAAGTAACTTATAAATAGTTCAGTCAGGTAATTTTATAATTAATTTTAGTTTAAATGGTATGTTTCACTTCACTTGTGTTAATTATTTTCATTATTTTAGGTACTAAATGTGTTGTTGGTTATACGGATGGGCTTATAAAGGTTTGGGATACTAGTGGTATAACTGCTGTTGGATCTTCAAAAGGTAAACATTTTCATAAATTCGTTTAGCCAGTAATTTTAAAGTTACTGATAAATTGTGTAGATTTTTTTTTTTTTTTTTTGTAAATATTTGTGAATGAAATAGCAGTCATATCAGTATCAATTAACAGTTCATTAAAAACATATTTTTAATTACATATATAAAGTATCTGCAACTAAAATGAATAAATAGAAGGAAACTAAACTTAGTATATATAGATTGTGAATGGTATTGTGATTCAGTGTTGATATTTCTGTGTAAAAAAAAATATTGCATCTGGTGTATAGCATTCTGTATGGTTTTGCAAAAACTGTCACTTTTGATGTTTATAATAACTTGTCTTAAGAAACACAGGTTGGTAACATCACCAGTTATAAGTAGCATGGAATGGTATTGCAACACCAAAATCTCTTTTACCTGCAGCTTTCTTTTATTTATATGTGAAATTTGATTTCATTCTGTTCATTAGTTTTAGCTGAAGACTGAACAAGGAATCTTATTTTGTGACTAGCCTATAAATAAAATAAAATCTTCCCTTAAAACTAATTCAAGGACTTTCTTATTCTGATTTAATGAGTGCATTTAATTTATCACATTGAATTGATAAAGTTTCTTTTCATGAAAGAAACTATTTTCAATGTAAGAAATGTTTCCTTTTATAATGCAACTTTTTTACAATTCTTTTTTTTCCCACATAGATAAAAATTAATTTTAAATTAAGTGAATTTATTTAATTAAGATTAGATAAAGAAATGGCATAATAATTAAGTAATAAATAAGTCTGAAAAATACTGTGATTAAAATGTTTTAATATGAAAGTGATGTCAGTTTATGAAAGCTTTTATTTCCAGTGATTTTTAAAATCAATTTTAAAATATTCATTTATCATAAGTATGTAAAGGTAAGATTTTGACATTTTTTAAATCAAAGATTCTTTAGATTATAAATATTATTTGAAACCTGTTTTGATGAATGAAGATATTTGAGTTAAGATATCTTCAACAAATATTTGTAAAAATAATTGATTTTTATGAGATGAATAAAAATGGCTTTTTTCCCCCTCTTTTATATAGATCACACTAAAAATGTTACCTGCCTGGCATCATCTGCAGATGGCAATTTGTTTATTTCAGGATCAGAAGATGGCACTGCTAAATTGTTTAAAACCTCTAACTGCAAAGTAAGTAATTTGGCCAGACAGTCTTAAATCATTGCTTTTCATTTGCCTTAAAAATTTTCAAATTTTTTTTTTTCTTTCCAGTTTTAAAAATGGGGGGGGAAAGAGGCCTTCAAATTATACCTTACTATTTCTTATTTTAGAGCATGTATTGAATGGTTATATCTCATCAATAAATTTTAAAATATTGCTTTATTTATTTATTTTTAATTTAATTTTACTTTTATAATTTTAATTTTCTGTACTATTTCTCACTCCCCCTTCCCATCACCAACACCATTTTCATACTGTTTTCGCTTTTTTAAATTGTTTTATGATAACGTTATATATTTGGCTAAAACTTTTATGATTTTAAAGAGGGCTCCTATTTAGATATTTTTCATTTATTTTATTTCAAACTATATACTTTTTAAAAGAAGGTATACATATGCATCATTTTATATAAAAGTATTCTTGAAAACTAAAAATTCTTAAGAAGATCTAGTAGTAAATAATACAAAACTGATATTCTTTAATGTTGGGATGGGCTACATTTAAAATTTTATGGCGAGAAAAATATGTCTTTTTTTTTTTTTCTATTCCACAGAACATATAATAAAAATCATAATTATAAAATGGTGGTAAAAGTTTACCTTCTATATAAAGGTGATAAAAGGATATTTTAACTTTAGGCAAATTAATATTGTTGATTTTAAGTTTATATCTGTTTGAGAAAAAAATTAAAATTTCTTAAATATATTAAGCTATAAAAAGCTAAACTTTTAAGTATTGTTCATCAAAATAATAAAATTAAAAGTTTATGCAAAGTCATTACAATAGTCATTTTATAACATTTATACAATGAAACATAAAAAAAAAATAATAATAAGCAGATAATAAAACTGAACATAAAAATATAATTATTTAGAAATTTGTAGTGTAAGGACATTTAAAGGCAATTTCTTTTTCAGTAAAAAAATATTTTTCTTAGATTCATTCTATTTTAAATATCTTTTTATTGTATATAGCGTTAAAAAAATATTTTATATAATGTTCTTTTGTGTACATGAATAATTTAAAACTGTGATATAATAAGGTTTTTTTTTTTTTTTTTTTTTTTTTTTTTTTTTTTTTTTTAAGATATTAATTTGCTTGTGTGGGTTTAGTGTGCTTTACATCATAATTTTATTTATAAGAGTTAGACTATTTTTTCATAATTTATTACTTTTGTAAATCTAAAAAACTACTTTGCTATTAATTAAAATAATTTAGATTTGCAGCCTTTTTTTTTTATTCTATTGATGAAAATATTATTTTAAGTATATATATATACACTACTTTCCATTAAAATTGCTACACCAGGAAGAAATGCAGAGTACAAAATGATATTTATTGGACGAATATACTGGAAATAACAAATGTTTAAATTTTCACGAAATTTGGTTGCAGAGATCCTGAGAAATAGGTACCCAGAACAACCACTTCTGGCAGTAATATCAGCACTTATACGGCTGGGCATTGAAAACAGTGTCACACAGAGATTGGATGACAGGTGCAGGTCAGGGCAACAGCCGGACATTTTCCGTGTCAATGAAGGTTGGTACAATACCGGCAACATGCGAGCATACTGAATAGTAGGGTTTCGCAGGGTCGAATAAAGGGTAGAACCACGGGTCGTAACTCACCAGAAATGTAACGTGCACTGTTCAAAGTGCCGTCAATGCGAACAAGAGGTGACCGAGGCGTGTATCCAATAGCACCCCATACCTTCACGCCAGGTGATGGGACCGTATGACGGTGATGAATGCATGCTGCCAATGTGTGTTCACCACGATGTCGCCAAACACAGATGGGACCATCTTGATGCTGTAAACAGAACCTGGATTCATCTGAAAAAATGACGTCTCGCCATTCGCGCACCTAGGTTCGACGTTGATCACACCATTGAAGATGCTCCTATCTGTGACGTCAAGGGTAGCTGCAGCCATGGTCTCCGAGCTGAGAGTCCATGCTGCTGCAAACGTCGTCGAACTGTTCATGCAGACACTTGTCTTGCAAACGAACCAAATTCTTGATTCAGTGGTCATGGCGTGGCTACACGATCCATTAAGGCCATGTGGATAACATGTCTGTCTTGGCTGCTAATGCTCGTGCCTTTGAGATCCAGCACGGCGTTCAGTATTACTGCCCTGGTCCCATCGTTTCCATATTCTGCTAACAGTCATTGGATCGCGAACAGCAATGCTGCAATACGATAAACCGCATTAATGGTACGCTACAATTCAACTTTTTTTTTTTTTTACCTTTGATTCTTATACAAGGCATCACAACAACTTTTCACCAGGCAACAACGTTCAAATGCAATTTGTGTATGAGAAACTGACTGAACAATTTCCTCATTTAAACACATTGAGGTATCACTACCGGTGCCTGCTTTGTCTGAATGCACTGAAAAGCTAATCATTTGCATATCACAGCACCTTCTTCCTGTCATTTAAATTGCACGTCTGTAGCATGTCGCCTTCTTGGTATAGTGATTTTAATGGCCAAGTGTGTGTATATATGTTATGATGTAAATATCATTTTATAGTTCAATATTTTCTTATTTGTTGTAAATGTTTATCTTATTTATTTAGTTTATGTTTAATGAAAATGTAATTTTGTAATTTAATGTTGTTCATCACTGTGCAAAATTTTATTCTTCATAGGTGTTGCATGTGTGGAGTTTTCAAGAAAATAAGGCTGTTGAAAGTTTAGCCTATGTGAAAAGGTAATTTGAAATATGCATTTAAAAAAATGTAATATCTTAATTAAAAAAAAAATTTTTTTTACCTATTTTTTCTCTTCAATAATGCATTTGTTTAATTTTTTTTTTTTAGCCATCGCCTTTTTGCCATTGGCACTGGTTCAGGAAAACTAATAATTATTGATCCTGCTTCTTACACAGAAAGAGTTTCTGTTAATTTACAAGTAAGCACTTAGTTATTCAACATTATTCTTGATGGAGGCAATACTAATTAAAGAGAGGAAAGCATGTTTATGTTGTGATATATAACATATATATGTAACATTATGTAATCTAGAGTGTCTCAAAATTTCATGCAAGATTTGAATTTCAAATATATATATATAGAGAGAGTCTCTTCTTCATTGCCACTACAGCTCCATGGTAGGCCAAGGCTGTCTACCTACTGGCAAATTTCAAAACAGGAGATGTTTTCTTTTTTTTATGGGGTAGGATTGTCAGCCCTATGCCCAATGCTCTACAGTCATATTAGATCGGAGCTTGATGACCGAGTGGCTAGCGCTTGATACCACAGGTTTCGGGTTTGAATCCCGACAGTGCCATGAATGTTTGTAGTGGTTTGGAATCAATTTATGCTGTAGGTCAGGGTCTCATATGACCATAGAGCCCAATCAGACTTCTCACCCACATCATTCCCAAATTCTAAAGGGGCAACTCAGCTCTAGACATAGTGATGTGGTGTTGTGTAGTAGTAGTAGTTATATTAGACTGGTACCTACAGTTTAAAGGGGATTCTGAACTGCTGCAAACATTTATAGCACTACTGGGGCTCTAACCAAAACCTGTGGCACTAATCGCCAGAGCTCTAGTCACTCAGGAAAGGCAAATTATATATATATATGTAGTGTATACAGAAATTGTAATAATCATGGTGGCCACTACTAAACTACCAATGGTAATGGAGTTTGTGAGAAACATAAAGCCACAAAATAGTATTTGCTATGTATAAATTTTCTTGTACCTGTAAGTCAGTTCCATAACAAAGGAGTTAACAAAAATAGTTGGGAGGTATATAGTAGTTTAAATATGCAGAATTGGAATTTGCTAATGGAAATAAATTTAAACAGTTTTTAAAATAAATGTGTCATTGAATGAAATGTTAATGTTGGCATATGAAAGGTAAAAATTTAATCCTCCAAAGGATACACCATAACTCACTTTCGTAGGCTTAATTTGATTTTCACCTTTAAAAGTGCAGTGATTCCATTATACTATCTCACTCTATTGCCAGTCTAAAATCGTTTTAATGGTATTATAGGTTTATTTGCTGTAACATATTGTCCTGCATTTGAGAAAGAAAAGAGTAAAATACAAAATAAAAATTGTTTGAATGCAGAGATGCTAACTACTGCAAATTCTCCAAAGTTAAATATCCATTAAATTAAAAAAAAAAAAAAAGAGAGATTTTAGATTAATTGTGAAAAAAAGAAAAACATGTGGCATTGTCTTACTTTTCCAATTTTGTGCAACTAAAGTATTGCCATGGACTTAAAAGATTTTTTCTACTTCT
Organism: Caerostris extrusa; assembly: GCA_021605095.1. Classification (NCBI taxonomy): domain Eukaryota; kingdom Metazoa; phylum Arthropoda; class Arachnida; order Araneae; family Araneidae; genus Caerostris; species Caerostris extrusa. The sequence continues at coordinate 21,907 of BPLR01003846.1, forward strand.
TTCTTTTCTTTATGATTTTTTTAATAATAAGAAAAATACAAAATAATTATATATATATATATATATTTGCTGTCCAAAGTGAAAATGTGGGAATTTTTATTTAAAGAAAAATAAGGGATAAATTTAGTATTGACAGGTTGCTTTTTTGTAATAAATTTTCATAAAATTTTATGCTCTTACAATACTTATATTTTCATTTCAAAATTTTCTGCCTTATTATGTGTTAAAAAAATTTATTAGATTTAATGCTGCAAAAAAATATCTATAATATAATTTCTTAAAATAAAATGACATCTGTATAATTTAATGCTATCAATATGTGTGCTGATAACATTAAATTATACAGATGTCATTTTAACATTTGTGAATATCCATCTCTGAAGTGAATTTTGCAGTAATATTTGTAATCATTTATATTGTAAGGTAAGGTGTATTTACACTACACTTCCTACTACTTGCAAGCATAGAAAATTGTCTACAAATGAGATTATTTCACTGAAAGTCTTATCTGTGGTTGGCATTTATCTCCATTGTGATTTAAAACTAAAATCTGTGTAATTTTTTTTAAATTATTTACAAGATGATTCATACATTAGTGAAAATAAAAAAAAATTCTAAATCTTATATTTATTTTAATAGTGTTTTGTTTTGGGTTTTTAGGATTCAATAGTGAAAATAGTTGCTTCAGATGATTCTCCTATACTGTATATTGCAGCTGGATGTAGTGTTCATTGTTATGATGCCCGTAATGGCAATCCTGTGAAAAAATGGGATGGCCATGCAGCTTGTGTTTTAGATATATCCCTCTCTCCGTAAGTATAATAAATAAGTTGACAAATACTAATTTAATCTTTCTGTTTTTACATAACTATAGTTAATTTATTTCATATGTTGTATATTTATGCTGATTTGTTTAATGCACTGTTCAGATTGTACTATTGTAATTATTCTTAATTAAAGATTTAGTCAGGCATAAGTATACAACTGGCAGCAGTAATTTTCCTTGTTTGATTTTTTTTTTTTCTAGCCAACCATAGCTTGATAAAAGACTGTCCCCCTAACTATAGAAGTAAATAATAATAGATCCACAATTTTTTCATAAATCCACTTATTAATGTAAATTGGCATCTACTTTTGAGTTACATCTGCCAATGTCATTAATGTCTTTTTCTTATTTTCATTTGAGCACAACTTCCTACATTAGAGATATTGGCACAGTCATACAACTTCTAGCTGTGACACTTTTTCTTATGGGGCTTTAAATTTTCTTCTAAGCCTGGTAGCCATGTGGCTAGTGCTCTGGCCTTTGGTATCACAGGCTTGAGATGAGAATCCTGGCAGTAGCATGTATGTTTGTGAGTGGTTCAGAATCCACTTTACACTGTAGGTCCCTGTATGTTAAGTCCTTGTGTGCACAAGATGGCCGTAGAGTGACAAACCAAACCATTAAATTTTGTTCTTATGACTTTATTCATAAAATGTAATTTATCAACTTCTATTGCGTAGGTGACCTGAAACTTAAATTTGAAATTTTTCTTTCCACTTGTATTATGTTTACTTTTTGCTACATAGTAAAGCCTATAAAATTTTATAAGCTATAAAAATCACACTAAATTCAGATGAAGGAAAAAAAAACACAATGATACACACTTTTCTGCTGCAGAGTAATTTTGCTATATCTATACTGCATACTACATTAATTTACATTAAAAGTTTTTATGTTGCACAAAAGGTAAATGTCTTGTTTTTAGATTTAATGCCTGTACTCTCAATTGAATGGAATTAAAAATATGCCAAAAAAATTTTTTTTAACATTTAATAAAGCAAAATTATATTTAAAAAAAAACCGTTCTGTGTAAATTTAGACATTATATTTATACTTTTTTCTTTAGGGACCAAAGACGATTTGTAACAGCTTCTGATGACTTTATTTGCAAACTTTTTCCTACGGATATTTGATTAAGTTGTATGAATTGTTATGTAAATAAAGTATAGGTTGTGTCCTGCTGTTATTGGAAATTGGCCCAAAATGTATTTTTTAAAAATAAATTTACTATTTGTTTTAAAGTTGTAGAGTTTTATATGTATCACATTTTAAACATCTTTTAAAACTTTTGCTTCAAATAACTGTTATTACTAAATAAAATGAAGGTAAATTTATGTATTAAAATATAATAAGTATTAAGTTGATGGGGGTTTTTTCCCTTCAAAACTTTTATTGTGATGTGATAAAGGACAATAATGCATTTTTAAAATCTGAGTAAGTTTTGGAATGGTGCATTATAACAGAAATATAAAAACTTCAAACAAAAGTTAATGGCTTAATTTAAATTTTATGGAATGTCCATTTTTTAATCATTATAGTTTTAAATTAATTCATTGATTATTATATCTTTTAAAAACAGCTTTACTTATGTTCACTCATTTACTTATATTCACTGGTTAGAAAAAAATAATTTATTCTTCTAGTGAATTTAGAAGTTGTAATTATTTTCCATCTGTAGAGACCATTTAATCTATTATATTTTGTTAATTTATTTTTTTTTTTTACACATTCTATGTTTTAGTTAATAATTAAAAAGATAATTTATTATGAACTTTTTTCTTTCTTGTTGTTACTTATTTATCATTCATTTATTTAATCTATATCAATCCTTAAAAAAATTATAATTTTAGGAGCATCTAATTAATAAATAAAAATTGTATTGGTCATTAATATATGCTAAAAATAAGTAAAATGAAATCTTTTTAAAATAAATTACTACTCATTGTGAGTTTAAAAAAATTACCTGTGCAATGAGAAAATTTATAATTATAATTTAAAATGTTAATTATTTTTCCCTTGAATTGTAATTATAAATTTTTATGTGATATTACTCATCTTTTAATGAATGAAAAGTGTCCTGAGTACCTGAAGACCTGTTAATGCTGGCTAAATTAAATTTGACCATCTTTAGCATCTTCTTCAGTTTGTTTCTCAATATGCAACTCACTCTTATTATCAGAAGCAGGGAGTTCACAAAATATTTCCTGACTCCCAAGTTAGACTTTTTTTATATTAACTCCTAACTTCCAACTCTTCCATAATTTTATGTACTATGATCTTTCCTACCAGAAAGAGTAGAATTAAAAATTTAATTTGATTAATTTTAGTAGAATTTGTAAAATAAATCCATCAACTTGTATTGTATCTATAAAAACAATTTCTTCATAACATAATATTTGCACTAATTTAAAAAAGAAGCATTCTTTTTCTTTAAATTAGCTTATTAAAATGCATATTTTTATAAATAAAAGGCAATGTTGGTACGTATAGACTCAAAAACTTCTACTAATTTTCCTGAAATTTTAAGTTTGTTCTTATTAGTACCAAGGTTTAATAGAGAATGGTTTGAATGAAATCCGATAAGTGTTGCTGCTTTTATTTATAAGTATATATATGTATATATTTCTTAAAGTTTGGGCATTTGTTTAATTTGGATTATTGGTAAAATTGATTTGAAGTTCCAATTCATGTGTTTTGAGATATATTGATATATCATGTTCATGTGAGTGTAAACCTATACTGATGTCCATCCAATTAGGTGCAGCCTCAATTTACAACTAGATTTCACGAAATAGAATCAATATTAGTTTAAAAAATTACCCTTTTGAGATAAATTATATTTTATGCGAATTTTTCATGGTTATCATTTTTTATTCTACTTTTAACCCTTTTGACTAAAATTATGCACTCTCCCGTCTCCGGATGTTCGAAATGTGGTAGTCGTAGGAGGTCTTAGCCTGTCCAAGCTTGAGATTGGAGAAGAATTCGTTGAATTTCACACTTGTTTTTATAGTTAAATTTGCAATGCAGAAAGCTATTCAATCAGATCAGAATTGACTGTAAATGAAGAACAGCATTATAGATCTATAGAAAATGTAGAGATATCAAAAAATTAGAACGGATGCATAGGTCCAGAATGGCCAATGCTAGAGCTGAAGGAAGCGAAGATGCTGCCTTAGACCGACGGGAATCTAAATAAAAGAGTTATATTTTATTCTCTGAAGCTTGCAACTCCTGGTTATATGTGGTAGTATCAATATAAATATTGATAACATTCGCGTGTCCTTTAGATTCAAACACTACTTGACCAGTTTTGTGAAATTTCAGTTTGTTCTTATTAGTGCCAGAAGTGATTCGAAAGTAGTTTGAACGAAACCGGTTGGTAGGGCTATTGTTTTTACAGTGTTAATTGAATATTAGAATTTTTAGCAAGCTAAAGAAGGGGGGTTATGAAAAATAAAATTAAAAAAAATGAATTGCCATGAATTGAATTCATGACATTTTAATTTAGAACTTCAATTGTATTTGTTTAGCTCACACTCAGATGTAGCAATGACAAAGCTTTGTGGAATCTGCTAGTATCCTATAAACAAGTAATATATAAAAAAAAGTTAATTTTTTAAGTCAATTTCTATTTTTTTCACTATATTGCAGAAAGTCCTTCATAAATAGTTTTCATTTTTTTTTAAGTTTTATCTGGCGCCATCTATCGGTAGATACATGCAATTTAAATCTAAAAGAAACTAAAATTAATTAATGAAATTTAATTACTGAATTAATATTTGAAAAACTGTATTAACATCAAGTGTCATCCACTACAAGTTCAAAAATGTATTTGAACGTAAGTGGATGAATAAAAAAGTATTTTATGAATGATTGAAAATTTGAACACCTAATATATAGGGAGAGTGTGAGCTAATAGAAGGAATTGAAAATCAGCACCAAAAAGTATCATAGAATAGCTTAAGACAAGCAAAGCAATTTATAATTGTAATACAAATCTTATTATTCATTCTTAATAATAGAATAGCTTCTATAAGATCTTTTTTTCATTGTTGATCGAAGATAGCTTTTTGTAAGCCACAATACTGAGAAAAAAGTCTGCCAACACTTATTTGGTATGCTGTTAAAGCAATAACTGTCTGCTTCTGATTGTATTACTGAAGGATACAATTGAATTGCCTCCCTTAACATTTTATTTTAACACTATTTCCTACAATTGTGGAAAAATAAAATTATTTGTATAAAATAAAAAAAAGGCGCCAATCGTAAATTGCTATGCTGCTTTTTATTTTATTTAAGCTTAACTGCTTATTTGGATTGTTGGTAAAATGGATTTGAAGTTCCAATTCATGTGTTCTTGAGATATATTGATATATCATGTAAGTTTGGTTTGTCGCTCTACGGTCATTTTGTGCTAATTAGACCGGGACCTACAGTTTAACGTGGATTCTGAACCACTAATAAACATCCATGTCACAGCCAGGATTCGAATCTGAAGTCTGTGATACCAAAGGCAAGAGTGCTAGCCAATTGCCATCAGGCCGCTACTATGTAAGAAGAAATCGATATGATGTTTGGTAGAAATATATGAAGAATGGTTCGAAAATGTAAAAATAGTGGGTAATAAATGGGTCTTTACAATTAAGAAGGATGAATACAACAAAATATCTAATTATCAAGCTATATTTCTGGCAAAAGGTTTCAGTTAGCAGAAAGGAAAATGTGAACATAACATTTAACCCTGTTATAAATTTTCCTATAATAAATGTTTTCCACATGTTTAGTATGTTTAATGAAATGGGTGGATTCTCAAATAGTCATCAAGTGTTGTTTATTTGTATGCACAAATTAAAAGTTTTTTTTTTTATGAAACAGCCAGTTATTTTTTTGTTCAATTCCTTCTATTTGCTCACACTCTCCCTATATATATTTTGTTCAAATTTTCAATCGTTCATAAAATACTTTTTATTCATCCACTCAAGTTCAAATACATTTTTTTAACCTTGTAGTGGATGACACTGGATGTTAATACAGTTTTTTCAAATATGAATTCGGTAATTAAATTTAATTAATTGATTTTAAGTTTTTTTATATTTAAGTTGCATATATCTACCAATAGAGGGCGCCAGATAAACTTTAAAAAATGAATGAAAATTATTTATAAAGGACTTTCTGCAATAGAGTGAAAAAAAGTAGGAATTAACTTAAAAAATTTTTGTTTATATTACTTGTTATGAAACAGCTTGGTTATCGATCCAACCAAGTTATGTATGCTTACGCACACTGTGGCCTACATCAAAGTGGTCGCGCATAGCTTTAGTATGAGATTCATTCCCTTTTGGAAGACCTAAAACTTTAATCGTTGAACTTGGGAAATTTTGTTTCAAAATAACATTATTATTTTCTGAAGAACTGAACAAAAATGTTACTGACGTAATAATAACTTTTAAGTAAGAAATTTAAGGAAAATCCGTAGATTACTTGGTGTTCAATTTGAGGTTTGGCTTTTCGCTCTACGGTCATTTTTGCCCACGATGGGCTAATTAGACCGGGATTTACAGTTTAACGTGGATTCCGAACTACCAACAAACATTCATGCCGCCACCAGGATGAGAACTTGAAGCCCGTGACACCAAAAGCCAGAGCGCGTAGCTAATTGGCCATCAAGCCGCGTTCAATTAGCTTTGGTTTGGTTTGTCGCTCTACAGTCCTTTTATTGAAAAATATAGAAATATTTATATATATATATATATTATAGAAATTAAAATATATATTTTATAGAAATTAATATATATATTTTATAGAAACTAATATATATATTTTTATAGAAATTGGCGGAACATTGACGAAATATTCCGGTTGCAAGATTTGCGACTTTCTCAGGAGTGCAGTAATTTAGATTTCAACCCTTTTTTTTTTTTTTTTTTTTTTTTACACTGTTTCATTATTATTTTTGGGGCGACTAAGCAAAAGTCTGATTAGTTAAGAAAATTCCATAACTCTGTGAACATTATAGGTATAAGAAATAATAAATAGTAAGCTATGTGTAACTTTCTGACTTTCATTTTATTCATGGAAGATTTTAATCCATTTAAAATTAAGCGTAATTTTTAGAAACATATTCATCGCATAAAGGAGAGCGGTTACTTCAAATTTCCTTTCGTAATTTTATTATAAAAATGAACTTTTGGTTAAAAGGAACTAATTTAAATAAATTGAAGAATAATATTTTAAATGAATTAAAAATAACTTAACGAATTTTAGTTTTGCTCCAGATAAATATATGAAGGACTCAATATAAAAACAAATGAATTAATGTGATAATATGAAAAATTTGTAAACAATTTATGATTTTTATACATATATTAAAAATAGACTGAAAAATACAACCTTTATTATTTAAATTATATAACGAAAGATCAGAAAAATATAGAACTTACAAATCTTGCGAGAAATAAGTTTTTAACAATGTGCATTTAAACAATGTTAAATTCTTCACATTTTCAACAATATTTATGTATTTTATAATGTAATTATTTATTTAAAAATATTTATTTGTACTGTTTACTAGAATTTTAAACATATTGAATGCGAATCAGTTTTAATTTTCACAACAAAAAAGAGAATACAAAAACATTTAAATAGCTTTTGTAAGATTAATTTCTTTAAGCACAACATAATTATGTAAAAATTGAAAAAAAAAAAAATTAATGACAAAATTTCTAACACTTTAATGGTGTATAGTAACAAAAGAAAAGTGGTTTTACTTATTTTCTTTTTATTTTCAAAGAAAAGAAATTTTGATTAAAGTCATTTCTGAAATTAAAATTTTCCAGCTGAACAACTGATAGATATCGCTTAATTTATATTCCGAGAAGTTCTTTATCCAAAACTATTATGATTTTACATGGTATATCGATTCAATCATCTCAAAAATTCGTTATAGTGTCATAAAATGGTAAATAGCTCTATACGTGATTCTCGCTAGAAATGTAAAGTCAATAAATTATTTTCTGTGTGATGGCTATATTGATAGGCCTATTGTGCTCGACAAAGAGCATTCATTATGCATAATGAAAGCGAATTATTTTACTTTTTTTACTCTATAAATTAATATTTAATTGAATACGATTTTATTTTTCTACGAAACTAAAATATTACTAGCGTTTAGTTTAGAAAAAACCAATAGTTGAGTTGATTTCAATCCAGTGTTATTAATGTAGGACTCCGTTAAGAATTTTTTATGCGCTAAAAACTCTTGTTACATTATGCATTTAAAGTGTATGGTTTAACTTCTCATTGATTTTCCAGGTAAACATTATATCACTATTTTGTGTGGTCACTTCAAAGAGAGAACCTATGATAGATTATATAACTTACTTTCAAATCGATATAGAGATCAGTAACATGGAAATTAATTTCCTTTTTATTAATTGAAAAACGATATTTTATTTTCTGTTATCCTAAATGATGGACTTTGTTTTACAAAGCACTTTTGCGTAAAAGGTTTGGTAATGCCGTTTTTATTATATTAAACTTGATGCAAAAAGTATAAATAATGTGATATTTAAAATAGACTTTATTAGTTTCAGTATTTGAAGACTTGTTAAAGGATTACGTTGAATGTTCCTGGTATCGTGCGTGCGAATTCAAATTTTTTAAAAAAAATTTTACCTTTTCAACAATTGCATAGTAAGCAAAAAATTTATTTCACTTAAAAGATTAAATTTATATTTTTAAAAATTATTTTCTTATTTTAATTTTAGTAGTGTTCATGTTAAAATGTCACGAGCATGTTTTTTCTGCTCTTGCAAACAAATATATATATTTATTCTTCTATTGATATAAGATAAGTGCGATATTAAATATTCTTAAGTACTGTGTGTCAAATGCCGTGATATTGATTGTGTAACTTGAACAAAAATATGGATAGCAATGAACTCTTACATGCATCCAGACAAATGCGCTTTATATAATTCCTGATCTTTTTGAAAAATGTCATAAAAATCAAAAGTCTCTAAAATGAATTATTCACAAATTTATTAAATAAATAAAATTAGTTTCTTACAAAATTGTGATGCAAATATTGTCTGTGTTGTAAAATTAGGACATTATCGTCTGCATAAAATTGTAATATTATCGTTTGCATAAAATTGCAATATTATCGTCTGTGTTATCGAATGTAAAAATATAGAGATATTTCTCTGACAACGTTGAAAATGCATCATCAAAATGTATTGATGCATCCTTATATTGATATAAGATAAAAACGATATTAAATATCCTTAAGTACTGTGTGTTGAATGCTGTGATATTGATTGTGTGACTTGAATAAAAATATGAGTAGCAATGAACTCTTGCATGCATTCAGACAACTGTGTTTTATGTGATTCATGATCTTTTTTGAAAGATGTCATTGAAAATGAAAAGTGACTGAAATGAATTACTCAGAAATTAATTAAATATTAAAAAATTCAAATTTGATTCTTACAAAATTGTGATGCAAACATCGCCTGTATTATTAAATTGTGATGTTGAGTAACAATTTCGTGAAATGTAATATTATCGTCTGCGTAAATTGCAATATTATCGTCTGCTTAAAACAGTAATATTATCATCTGTGTTATTAAATTTCAAAATACCCAGAGATTTCTATCGCAACTTTGAAAAAGTATCGAAAGGCATTGATGCATCCTTTATTGATATAAGATAAGTACGATATTAAATATTCTTAAGTACTGTGTGTCAAATGCTGTGATATTGATTGTGTGATTCGACCAAAAATATGGACAGCAATGAACTCTTGCATGCATCTAAACAACTGTGTGTTTATGATTCCTGATCTTTTTGAAAGATGTCATTGAAAGTCAAAAAAAGGTTGTCCGAAAGTTATAGAATAAGATATAATTAGAATAATTCGAAAATTTATTCACAAAATTAAATAATTTTAAATTTGTTTCTTACAAAAATGTGATTCAAATATCGTCTATGTTATTAAATTGTGATGAAGAATAACAATTTTGAAAACTATGATATTATCGTCTGTTTTGTTATAAAAATTTCGAGAGATTTCTGTGGCAACGTAGCATGCATTGTTAAAAATGCATTAAAAGGCATTGTTACATCTGTGTATTGGATGTACGATATTAAATATCTTTAAATACTATGTGTCAAATGCTGTGATATTATGGATTGTGTGACTTGAACAAAAATATGGGAAGCAATGAACTCTTGCATGCATCCAGACAACTGTGCTTCATGTGATTCCTGATCACTTGAAAGATGTCATTGAAAATCAAAAAGTATCTGAAATAAATTATTCACAAATTTATTAAATAATTAAAATTCGTTTCTTAAAGAAATTGTGATGCAAATATCGTCTGTGTTATTAAATTGTGACGTTGAGTAACAATTCTTAGAATTGGGATATTACCGTCTGTGTAAAATTCCAATATTTTCGTCTGTGTTATTAAATGTAAAAATATCAAGAGATTTCTGTGGCAACGTTGAAAATGCATCAAAAGGCTCGTATATACCCAGATCATACGAAAATATCTTCACCCATGAATTCTCGATGTTCAGCTCGACAAAATCCTATGCTGATTGATGCTTTTGCTTACTTTTGAAGACATCATCTCTGTTAGGCATCACATTCAAAAAAATTTCCGAATAACAAAAGATTTTTCTTCTTGAACTATTGGGACACCTTTCACTTTCATCTTATTTTGCTTGTTATATATTATTAGCGTTTGTACAATTCATGGTATTCTTGAATACATGCAAATTCAATTCACCTTTTATGCCTTCTTCACATTAGGTTTGGCAATACGTTTATTATTATTGATTGCAGACGAGAAATTTCCTCGACTCTGTCAAATCTGTCTTATCTGTATAATTATCTTGAACTTGACGTACAAATTTGTTTCAGAAAAATGCGAATTGTAATCGTAATGTTTTACTTATGGCTTGTGTTTATTTTTTCAGTACTTGTATTGTATATTTTTAGAATAATCTATGTTAGTTCTGATTATGAATTGTTTCAGTATCCTTTAAATGGACTTAATTCAAAATATTTTATCTTAATGATACTCATATCCGTCATGTTTTGCGCAGTCATAACTAGTGTAACCATATTTATTTCTTTAATAATATGTTGCAATTTTTATTTCGTTGCTAGGGATGTCTTGGTTAAGTACGGCGAAAAACTCGTCCAGACATCGATTGAAGTCATAGCTAAATCAACGCTAGTTTCCATGTATCTACTTACAAAAAAATAGTTTTCTGTTTCAATGAAATTAATTCTTGTTCGTCACTCTGCTCTTTGTTCTTGTATGCCGCAGCAGTGACTTGCTTTTAACACCATTTCCATAATTGCGTTTTTTAAAATAGAATTTCTTTTTATGGATGTCGTTCTCTTGGGACAATGTCTGCTTACTTTTCTGATGTCTGTCATTATTTTCTTCTCGTTGACGACTGCTGGAGGTAGTGCAAATCTCGCTCATAATTTTTTGAAAGTAAAAGTTCTTGAAAGCATCGATAATATTCTCGATAAAGTTCCTTACGAGATAGAAATAATGTCGACTTACAAAATATTGTCCGAAAGTATTACCAACGTTCCGATTGACTTCACGGCTGGCGATATGTTCTCAATAAACAAAACGTTAATACTAACTACTGCTGGAGCAATGGTGACTTATGGTGTTCTTATGTTTCAGTTTTAGAGTTCTTATGAATGAATATCCTGTAGAAAAAAATAATTTTTATGTGTATTCTTTTTGCTATTGGTTACATTATAATGTATAACAAGAAAAATATTTTTAGTTATGAAATATTTTCACATTTATATTGGAATATAAGGATTGGTTGATTGTTGTTGTTGTTGTCGTATCCCCTGAAGAGCACAAGAAAATCAAATATCGTGGTGCTCCCGAATAATATTGGCTATATTGATCGCCAATTCAGAGTATAAATCCTCTTCCGAGGGATGGTCCAGACAATGTATGGCAGCTGCAATAGCTGGGAAATTCGAAGACATGATGAGGAGTAAAGTCGACGTCAGGGAAGGTGCCACATTTTTTTTTTTTTTTTAATCCATCAGCAGAAATTTTCATATTTCTGTGGGGCTTTATCTTTAATCTTGTGAGAGTAGTAGTTGTTTTTCTGTAGACATTTATTTATGTAATTTGGTAGTTAGTTTTAAATGGCACGATTTGATGTTTACATTAGCATTTTTTAAAAAATGATAAAATGATCTAACATATATCATTACTCACATTTACTACGACAAACTTTAAATTTCAATTCTGATTGCTCATTTCTTATGTGTTTATTTGAATCGCCACATCAAACTACAAATTTAATGAGAGAAAACGCCACTGTAAAAAAAAAAATCCAAAACTTCATGTTCTTCTACAGTGCCTTTAAGGCCCGTTAAACGTCTTGATTATTTACACAAACTTAGTGTTCCTAAGAATGATTGAAAAGGATTTTTTTTAATATCAATTCCTCAATTACTAATCTATAAAAAAACAAGTTGTCTTTAATTTGTTTAATTTGACATCTTATCGGAATCGTAGCAGAATTAGTTTGTAACTATGCCACCGTTACTCTATTCCAATTTAGTACAATTAGATTATTATATGGTAAAAAAAGTCAATAGAACTAAAATATACGGAATCAGGCTTTAAAATTGATTAAAACAGAGAAATATTGCTAATATTCACTTCCAAAAAAGTCATTTCACTTGCCAATTTTGAAGTTGCAAGCATATTGGTAACTACACAATTCACTATTATATTAATTTACTTATGCATTTGGCTAAATCGCAGGATAGGGGCCGTTGGAATTTGGCACCTTTTTTTGTGGCTCCAACTGATCGATAAGTCACCAGATGTGATAACCCAAATTTCTTGCACTCTTTGTAATTTACACTTATAATCGTCGCACCCTTTTCTTGATGAACTTTGGCGAAAACAATTTTTGGTAAACAAAAAAGTAAACAATACCAGAGTCCCCCATTCCGCGATTTTTCTATACATATCAATTGCTTTATAACATGAATGATTCAATTAACATAAAAATAGAAAACCCTTTATATCACTTAAGAAAACAATAACCACAATCAGTAAAAGTTTTTTTTATAGCTACGTATTTTATTTTCTAATAATGTCCAAAACGGGTCGGCCATGCACGAACGTACCTTCTAATTCAGCAAAAAGAAGATATGCTGATATTGCATCATCATCATTATTTTCATTTCATTTTTCGTATGCAGATAAATTTACAAGTCTTTCACGCCTAAAATAGAAATCGAATTACTAACACAAAAATAGAATCTTCATTCAATGTATAAAAATTAATAAATTACGATCACATTTCCATTTTATTTCACGAACAAAAAAATTTAATAGTTTTTAGTCTTGCTCTCTGAGAATGATTGTTTATCAAATTATTTTATTCATAATTAAATAATATTTGTGATAATTGATGATCATTTTAATCATTCTTGTTGGCATGCAACATTTAAACGTGTATTTGCTCTTTTAATGTGTATTAAATCTACAATTTATAGGAGAAATTAGATAGGCAAGTAACTCATAAGAATTAATTTGTAGTTAATTTCTTTTTAAAACTCTATCAGCATTTTGATTGAGTTTTGAAAAAAAGTTTATTTTTCTCTCTATTTTCAGCATTATTTTATTCACTACATTGTTCAAAATGTTTAAGATATATTATGGTGTAGAAGATGTATGTCACAATGCCAAAACTTCAATTTTATTTATTTATTTATTTTTGTTAATTTGTATATGCATTGTTTGTTTCAACATTTTTTTTTTCAATTTAAAATAAACTTTTTAAATTTTATTATTGATTAAAAGAAACTTTTATTTGTTGCGAGTAAATTTTATCAATTAAAAATGTTTTAAATTATAATGTTATCAGTGGAAACATTCTACTAGATCATTTCGTTATATTTTTGTGTATAGTTTTTACAGAATTATAAGTATATTAAGTAAAAGTCATCTAATGGAAAAGGAGTCTCTGTAGCAGACTTAAATATAAAATCAATGATTGTTTTGTTATCAGAAGTGTTATTTTTCAACATATTTTAAAATCTTTTAAATTTTTTAAAAAAAATTGGACCATTAAAAAATGAATAATGTCTTTTAAATTATCCAACTCAATTGTACCGTTTGTTTCTTACTTCCAGTTACAAAATTGTTCTTTTGTGACGAAATATTGTATAATATCACTTTCAAATAAATGTATCTAACAACCTGTCTCTGCATGTGGATCTTACTACTATATCTGTCTGTAAACGTAAATATCTTACTACTTATCTATTTGTAAATGTATCGTACTACTCGTCTTAATGAAAATTGTTATGAACACTGAATTTAACAAGTGGATCAAGATTATAGTATTTAATAATATAGAACTTTTATATGGGTTGCCAGTTTGAAATCAACATATTCGTCACGTGATGGGCATATATTTCTTCAAATAGCTTGCCTATTATTCCACTGATTGGTATCGGACTGATCGTTTTGTTTACTTGAGTTGTTGTGTTATGCTTGTGTTGAAAAATTTGTAAAAGAGCTTTGTTCTTTTTTTCAGGTACGTAAGAATTGATTTATTTGTTCTATTAAAGGAATGTAGAATTATTAAGCAATTTTAGAATGTTTAAAGAAAAGCAATTTTATTTAGTTTACTTAATTCATTATCTGCTTTATATCATATTGTCACGCATGGCCTTAAAATCATTTCTCGATAAACTTGAATTACATAGCGAAATTGAGACATTATCAATTGTATAAATTTGAAATTTACATTAAATATATGCTGCTAAGACCTACGATTTGTCAAAATTAAGTCACCAGTTCTGCATTTTATAGCTCCCTAGCTAAATATCACTACATACATTTCTATGATGTTAGTTTTAATATTAAAATGAATAAAACCAAGATATGATGAACATTATGTGGATATTACAGCATGAATCGTTACATTTTTTACTATTGTCTGAAATATTTGTAGTAAAATGTATAGTCCAATTAAAAGATTTTAGTCATCATCATTTGGTCAGTGATCTTGCATGGAGAAAGCCCAGTGGAATGTCCGTTTATGTACAAAAAATTGTCTTGCATCTTTAGTAGAAAATATGCACTTTTAGTGAAATATTTCCAAATTATGAAATGAGTATTCATGTGTGCGTTTTAAAACTTTGAAACAAAATTATGTTAAGTTACAAACATTTATTTACCATAAATCAACAATCCAAGACTGGAGATCGAGCTAGATTTTTTCTGGATAGAAGAGGTAATATAGACCGGAAAGGAGATGATTATCCAATATAGATCTCTTAAAACGTAAAAGAGTTAAATTGACGACGACTGTTTGTTAGGTTAATGGAGAGCTTTTTGGCTGCTAAGCAACCTTTATCTCCAGCTTTGCATGTGAAAGAGAAGATTTTTAGCTAGCCCATTGAGTTAAAAACAATTAGAGAAGAAATAAAAAAATTCTTTTTTAAAAATATAATCTAATTATTATATGTAAATATTAAAGGAAATTTAGAAGTAAAAAAAAAAAAAAAAAGAAAAGTTAAAAAAAAAAAAAAAATGAAAGAGAATAGCTAACAGTTAAAATAAAAGACCATTAAAGTAAAAAGAAATATAACCTATTTAGAGAAACAAACTGCATAAGGACGAAAATGATAATAATAAAATAAACAAATGAAAAGTGAAGGAGTCAAGGTCAAATTCTAGAAAGAATTAACAGCGCGGAGCATTGGGAAAAAGCAAAACGTTTCGACTAGTGATGAGTTAAATTTTTTTAACTCAAGTTTATTTATTCTTTATTATTAAAAAAGAAAAAATATATGTTCGCACTTGATAAAGTCAAATTCGTATAGTAGATTTCAATTTTTTGTTGTGTATGCAGCTCGCTGCGTTCGTCTGAGCCGCATACTATTTTAATTTAACTTTTAGCACTTTAAACTCGGTTTGTTAAACATATACGCAAGATCAAGATTCTTGCAGTATTTCCCAGTTTTGAATTATATATTTATCAACAACAAGTCCGTTAAAAAAAAAAAAAAAAAAATACAAAATTATTTTAAATAAATAAAAATTCTATCTGCCATGATATAGGTTTCAGAAGAAATCTAGCTCTATTTTATTTTACTATTCGAAGAACTTTCGAAGGAAGGCTCCCTTTGCCTTCGTTGCTGTACTCATTCTATTCTCTGACGAATCCAATGTTAAACAAGTAATATATATATAAAAAAACAATTAAGTCAATTCCTACTTTTTTTTTTCCACTATATTGCAGAAAGTCCTTTATAAATAAATTTCATTCATTTTTTTAAGTTTATACGGCGCCATCTATTGGTAGATATATGCAACTTAAATCTACAAAAAAACTATAATTAATTAATTAATTAATATTTGAAAAACTGCATTAACATCAAGTGTCATCCACTACAAGTACAAAAAAAAAATGTATTTGAAGTTGAGTGGATGAATAAAAAGTATTTTTATTAACGATTGAAAATTTGAACAAGATATACATAGGGAGAGTGTGAGCTAATAGAAGGAATTGAAATAAACTAACTAAGAACCATGATTTTAAACCGTAGGTCCCGGTCTGATATGACTACTACTACTACTACACCATACCACATCAAGTTTATTTTGATAGAAGTGAGTTGCCCCTTTACAGTTTGGGAATGATGTTGGTGAGAATAAAGTCTGAATCGGCTCTCTGACTCTCTATTGTCATATGCGCTAGAGCACTAGCCGTTAATATGACTGCAGAGTGTTGGGTAGGTCTGACAACCTTACCCCGTAGGAAAAAAAAAAAACATCTTCTGTCTCGAAATATCCCAGTAGGCAGATGACCTTGTCCCACCATGGGGCTGTTGCACCAATGAAGAAGAAGAATTAATTTATAAGTTCGAGCTTAAACAAAATGAAGTGTAATCATTTTCAGAGAGTTCAATAAATTGTTTATACTAAACTCTAAGTAATACAAAATGTATTTAAAGTAGAAATTGAATTTTAATTACTATCTTATTTTTCATTTTTACATTGAATTTTCATTACATTTTTACTATTCATACTTTTCATTTGGCTCTGGCACTCGGTACTACAGGTTTCGGGTTCGAGTCCGGCGGTGCCATGGATGTTTGTAGTGGTTCAGAATCCACTTAAAATTGTAGGTCCCAGTCTAATAGTATCGTAGAGCGTTGCGGGGGCATTGTTACTCCGCGTCCGTGGCTTACACGAGCCCGCTGGGTAATGCAAAATGAGTAACGTCTGTGCAGCGCTTGCCTTAAGGCATCAAGACCAAGCTGTCCAAGTGTTTGCCAGCTGCATTAGAAAGAAAAAAAAAACTTTCATTTGGAACATTTATATATATAAAAAAATTTAAAATTTAGAAATATTCCTATATATATGTATAGGGCCTGATAGTAGAGTAACTGCCGCTCGGCGTCACAGGCTACAGGCTCTAGTTACGGCGATATCATGGATGTTTGTAGTGATACGGAATCCATTTTAAACAATAGATCCGGTCTAAGTATTTATTTAATTTTTAAATTGTTATTCATTCTATATTAATTTGCATGGGGTTCTATCATAATGGTGTAAGACCATTAATAGTGTTTTGTGGTCTATCATATTTCCATACCTCTAAAAGAAAATATTTGTAATACATAAATGCATCCCTTTTTCATTAAATAAAATCTAATGAATTTTTTTTTTTTTGTTCTAATGCAGCTGGCAAACACTTAGACAGCTTGGTCTTGGATGCCTTAAGGCAAAGCGCTGCACAGACGTTACTCACTTTGCATTACCCAGGGGGGCGTGTAACTTAAAGATAAGCCACGGACGCGGAGTAACAATGCCCCCGTAACGCTCTACGATCCGATTAGGACCGGGATGGTTTAAAGTGGATTCCGAGCCACTGCAACACATCCATGGCACCGCCGGACTACGAACCCGAAACCTGTGGTATCGAGCGCCAGAGCGCTAGCCATTCAGGCCCTAATCTATTGAAATTGAATGAAACAAACAACAGAAGATCAAACTCTTTATTTCACTAATCCAAATGAACTTTTCCATGTGGAAAATTTAAGTTCTTTAAAATTATCAAAACGACGGGAAAAGTTTTATTAAAAAGAATCATCTGTCAACTGAATCTTTTCTTGCTTGAATCGAAGTATACTGGGATGTGAAGCAACTGGGATTATAATCCCCCTAATCACTATATAGCATGGGTCTCCAAACTACGGCCCACGGGCCAAATCTGACCCGCCAGTGTCCTCCATCCGGCCCGCAACAGAGAATAGCTTACTGTTGCTGTAATAAGTTGGATAAAAAAAAAAAAAATAAAAAAACAGAATAATAATAACTCGGTTTTATTGACTTGCTAGGTAAAGCTTAATGACAATCACCACAATACGCAGAAAATTTTAATTTAAACATAACAACTAACAAATAATTGAAATGAATCCCACTAACATTATAAACTAGTGAACATCCCGCGGCTACCCTCGTAGTTATGTTGGGGTAAAGAGTATCGCATATGTATGCATATCGATGTTTGGAATGTATATATCCTGAAACAAACATATGAATTTTATCCTGAAAATCCCTCAGGAACGGAAAAGCTAAATTAACGCGAATGAAACAGCGGGGGGTATCTATCCGCTTGCAAAAAAAAAAAAAAAAAAAAAAAAAAAAATACTAATGAGATTTATGTAATTGTGATTTTTCACTGACAATAGCTTGTAGTTAGCAAGCATATGCTCATTCAGAGCTCATACTCTGCTACTGGTCTAGAAATTATAGATAATGGCAGAAAAATTAAAACGGTTTTGGCCCTTGGTAGTTACTGGAATTAACAATATGGCCCTAAGGCTGGAAAGTTTGGAGACCCCTGCAGGAACAGTTCGTTTTAAATATTTATTATGTAACTCGCTCACGATCGTGTTACGGAGTTGGGACCATTACGGTTTACCGAGCGCCAGAGCGTTGGCGACTCGGCCATTCGAACCACTAGCTGGCAAACATCAGGCATTACTCACTTTGCATTACCCCGGGACTCGCCACGGACCCTGCAATGCCCCCGAGCGACCGGGGAGCGTTTAGGTGGCCTAACCTACAAACATCATTCAGGCCCCTTCAATTGGAGCTTTAATAGAATTTATAAAATACATCTTTGAAACGTTTGATTTAAAGTTTATTTTGATAGGAAATTTTAGGTTCAATTAGAGGTTCTATTTCGGCATTCTATTGCTGATTTCTCTTGAGAGTAATTGGATAAATTGAGATAAAGCAGCTAACACGAGCATAAATCTCAAAATCACGTCAAGTCAAGTCAAGTCGGCAACATTGAAAAATATCTGGTATTAATTACAAAGCAAATTTTGTTTGCGGGCCTGAATGGCCGAGTGGCTAGCGCTCTGGCGCTCGGCACCACAGGTTTCGGGTTCGAGTCCCGGCGGTGCCATGGATGTTTGTAGTAGTTCGGAATCCAATTTAAACCGTAGGTCCCGGTCTAACACGATCGTAGAGCGATGTGGAGAGTGACATATTAAAAAATAAGGAAAAACTAACTGTTCATATATATAGTGATTAGGGGATTATAGTCCTTGTTGCTTCACATCCCCATATACCACTTCATTCATCATGTTGGGTTCATCAAACTTTGTTTGCTAGCGTTTCTCCTCTTTGGTTATATGATGTTTTCTCATATCCTATCTCTATCTGCGTATATTTTTTTCCTTTGATTTATTTGGTAATATTTTATTATTATCTATTATATATAATTCCCGTGTCACGATGTTTGTTCGGGATGAACTCCGAAACTAACAATCCGATTTTAACTTTTTTTTTTTTTTTTTTAAATGTGTGTGTTTTGTTCCAACTTTTTGAGATAGGATAGTTTACATTCAGATTTATTTTATTTTTTTTATTTAAATACAAAATCGACGATTTTCGTATTTCGTCATTTGGCGTAACTAAAATTTGCGATTTCTGAACCGAAGGACGTAATTTTGAAGGTGCATTCAAAATACAAGGCCAGGTGTACCATAAGATCGGGTCGTTGATGCCAATACCTAACGAAGTGCTAAAATTTCTTCAAATTTATTTTATGGGCGGTTCTGAAGAACGTATGACAACTCGATGTCAGTATAATTTTATCGAACAAGCAGTACAAAGAGCTATTGTAGAATTGTTGGAAAATCTTTTAGAAAATCATAACCAACTTATTAAAATTAACTTTAACGAACTTTAACTTTTTATTTATTTTGACGAAAGCCAGATTAACAAGAAATAGTGTTCATCGCTTAGTTCTTAGATAAATAAAAGTAATGATTATTAAAAATTAAATTTCGTAAAATAATTATAAAACAGTGTTAAAAATCAACATTATCTACCTCATTCATTAAATTAATAAAATTTAAACATTTCCTGTTCGTTGAATTATTATAGCTTAATTTGAACTTTTCATTATTCTTTACCAATCACTACCTTAACAGTACCAATTATAGTATCTAATAATTGAACGAAATACAAGAAAGCCACAGCAACGCGTGGGCGGGACTGCTAGTGTTGCATAAAATGCATATTATTCTTTTAGTTGCGTATTAAATCCTCTTTTTTTTTTTTTTTTTTATCTTACTTGTATTTTTCTCCTAGTCTCTGTAAATATAATTTAAATGGGACAATCTATTATCCAGGATATTTTGTGAAACATTTAATTCCTGTCCTGCTGTAAAAACGAACATCAATGAGTAAGCAGTGTTTTTTTTATTTCTATAAAACTTGTAATAGGACAAGTATGAAGGAAAATAAACTACATGTTATTTGGCGAATTATTAAATAAAAATCTTGTTGTTCGCACGGGCACGCAGTTATCTTTTGAACGCCAACCGCAGGTACAGATTTGGCGGTTTTTAAGTGGCGCCAATCTACACTTCATTGTAGCTGTTAGATTGGCGCCACTTAAAAACCGCCAAATCTGTAGCTGCTTGATTGGCACCACTTAAAAAAACCGCCAAATCTGTAGCTGTTAGATTGGCACCACTTAAAACCGCCGTAAATCTGTAGCTAAGGTGGCGTTAATACGTAAGTACCAAAAAAAAATCTTGAATATGAAACATAAATGTGAAAAGAATATTTAAGCGCTGTTGGCGGAGATGATTTAAAATGGCCAGACAATATTTGTTAACAACGTTGTTTAAACTTGAGTAATATTATTAGCAATGAATGTTAGAAAATATATTTTTAGAAATTGCAATTGTAAAAAATTATTGTAGTTGTAAAAATCAAAATTCTTGATTTGAATAACTACTTTTTTTGAAAAGCTGGATTTGTATTTTTCAGTCCAGAAACTCAATGTATCTGTATAAATAAAACAAAATTTGAATTAACTGTTGCTTATCTGTTTCAACTACTATTTTTATTTCCATGTATGCTATGTTAATAAATAATAAAAGTAAAACTATAATAAATTAAACCAATTTTAAATTTTTATTAATATAATGAAAAAATAATCGTCTGAAATATTCCTTATGTTTATATTTAATATATTTGAAATAGGAATATTAATTATTAGTTTATTATTTAGAAATTGGGGCCTGAATGGCCCAGTGGCTGGCGCTCGGTACCACAGCTTTCGGGTTCGAGTCCCGGCTGTGGTATGGATGTTTGTTTTGGTTCGGAATCCACTTTAAACCGTAGGTCCCGGTCTAATATGAACGTCCGGGCTTATCTTCAAGTTACACGCGCCCCCTGGGTAATACAAAGTGAGTAACGTCTGTGCAGCGCTTGCCTTAAGGCATCCATGACCAAGTGTTTGCCAGCTGCATTAGAAAGAAGAAAAAAATTATTTTGAAATTTCATTATATCATGTGTTATATTTTGACTATAGCATTAATAAAAAATGGTTAATATCCTAATGATTCAGTTTAGTGTTTAATTTAAAAAATTTTTAAAAAAAAACTCCGTTTTCCATGCTAAGAGGGGGGCTGAAAAGTTCGTAGGCTAACACATAAATGGCGCTACTAGTATTAAATCCCATATGATTTCGAGTTATCCCTAACCTTCAAAAGACACCTGTATAAATTTGACAGCTGTTGCACTATTAGTATGTGAGTTATAGAAATTTTAATGAAGCAACTTTTGCTAGTTTGAAAAAATGGATAAAAAGGAAATTTTGTGTGTTAATAAAGCATTGCTTTTAGGCGAAAAAAATACTATTGAAGCCAAAACTTGGCTTGATAAACATTATTTGGACTTCGCACCAGGAAAATCAACCGTAAAGAAGTGGTTTGCTAAATTTAAACGTGGCGAATTGAGCACCGAGGACGATGCACGCAGTGGATGCCCCAAAGAGGCTGTTACCGACGAAAACATCAAAAAAGTCCACAAAATAATTTCTGATAACCGTAAAGTGGATTGAGATAGCTGAGACCCTAAAGATATCAAAGGAATGTGTTGGACATATCGTGAATGAATATTTGGATATGCGAAAGCTCTGTTCAAAGTGGGTGCCGCGCGAGCTCACAATCAACCAAAAACAACAACGAATTGATGATTCTAAGCAGTGTTTGGAGCTGTTCAATCGTAATAAACCCACATTTTTGCGTCGATATGTGACAATGGAAGAAACATGGCTCCATCATTTTACACCGGAGTACAATCGACAGTCCGCTGAGTGGACTGCACGTGATGTGACTAGTAGTGCAACAGCTGTCAAATTTATAAATGCTTTTGAAGGTTAGGCTAACTAAAAATCATATGGATTTAATACTAGTAGGCCTGCTAAATGCTAAATGTTAATATAGTATGAAAGTATTTTATAGCATGTATGTTTTTATGCAATATAATGATGTGATGTTTTTTTGTTTTTTTTCCAATGCAGATGGCAAACAGACATGGACGTCTTAGATGTCTTAAGGAAAACGCTGCACAGACGTTACTCACTTTGCATTACCCAGGGGCGCGTGTAACTTGAAGATAAGCCACGGACGCGGAGTAACAATGCCGCCGCAACGCTCTACTATCATATTAGACCGGGACCTACGGTTTAAAGGGGATTCGAACCACTACACACATCCATGGCACCGCCGGGACTCTAACCCGAATCCTGTGGTACCGAGCGCCAGAGCGCTAGTCACTCGGCCATTCAGGCCCAATGATGTGATATATATATATATATCTTGAAATAATATGTTATGCGTAGTAACAGAAAATAATGCAATACTAAATAAAATAAAATAAAAACTTTTTCATTAAAGCGAGAATACTAAAAAAAAAAAAAAAAAAAAATCTTAATAAATAAATAAATGTTTATCTTTCATTTTTTCATTTATTAAAATAAACTTTTCGAAGTTACTGACAAATATGCGAATGTAAATGTAGAAAATGTTTTAAAATTATCACGGGAGAGAGGTTGCTATATAGTAATGATATTCAAAAATATTCATGAATAAACAATTTTTTTCGGGAAATTAATTTTTACGACTATAAAATACTTGGTAGTTCTTTAAGAATGAAATAAAATTAAATACTATTAAAATACTGAGATGCAAAGATAATAAGGTTTTTTTTTTTCATAGATCAGCCGAATCTACCACCTTTTGCGATTTTAAAGTTTCTAAGCAATTGAAGAAATCAAAACTTTCTTTCTTGATATATGATCCATTATGTAAAATAATATGAAACTATAAATTTAAAAAATAACTAATTTAAATATTAAGCAAGAGTTAAAGATTACACAAACAACAATTTACATAGAAATCATTCTAAAGTGCAATTAACAAACATCAGTTGCTGCTCTCTAGAAACAAAATTCTGAACTTTATAGAGAAGAATAGTTAGTTCTCGATGTAAACTGACTAGAATGACATGCCAGTCCTTTCCGGACTTATTTTAAGTCTTAGTATCTCGAGTAAATCTAGCTTAATATGGAAACGGAAGTACCTGTTTCGGAGTACCTATGGTGTCATTTTACCCCGAAAACCTCTACATAATCATTAATATAGGTGAATTTACATTATTGAAATTACACCTTGAATTTAGAAAAAAAAAAAAAAAAGAAAGAAATAAGTTAAGTGACTCAGGTACAATTAGGGAGTCCGTAACACGTTTTTCCGAGGATGGGCAGTGAATTAATGAAAAATAAAAATAAATTAAATTTAGAATTTAAAATAAATATATTAGAAATGAAAACTTTTAAAGAGTTTTAGATATCATTTGGAAAAACTTCTACGTTCTTGCAAACGTTCGAAGAAATGCTATTTAATGCATCTTTTCGAATCCAGCTTAACAGGAACCTTGCGAGTTAAGTCAGTCAGAATGAAGAATCTCGCTGACCCCGGCTAACCACTGACCGCGTTAACCACTAAATGCTACTATTTTTTTTTTTTTTTTTAGAACTTCTTCATTGAAATTAATTTTTAATTAATTTAATACTATTCATTTTTTAGGATAATTTCAAATCATTATAATATTTTTTTTAAACCAATGTTGTAGTTATTTTAGAAAATTTATTTAACCCACTCATTTGAATCTGAAAAGATAAACACAATTTGACTTATTTTAAGATTTGAAGTGAAAAACTTTCGTAAACACTCGTGAATATTTTTTGTTTTCGTATTGCTAGTAAATGTGCGTGTTTTTAAAATTTTGATTTAAAAATAAATTAAAGTATTTTTTATTTGATTAATTAATTATTTATGGTTGTGATAAGAAGTATTTATTTTTAAGTAAGTTTTGAATAAAATAAGTTGGAAAATATTTATGGAAAATTGTTTTATAGCTTGCAATAAAAAAAATTTAAAAAAAAAAACACCTAAGAATGTAAAACTTAAAATTTTGGCTTAAATATTTTTAAATTTTTTGCTTAATTTGCAAAATAATACTTAATTAATAAAAATAATGCTATGTTCATTTACTGAACAGTTGCAAAGTTATTTCCTTCCCTTTCAGAAAAGAATTCAAATAATACTTTGGAATGTATTAGTTTTTAAATAAAAGTACAATAGATTTATATATTTTTTATAGAATATTACCAATGTTTGATTAAGAATATTTTTGAAAGATGTCAGTAATGAAATTTAATTTTATTTATTCTAAATTATGCAAGTTATTTATACAAAAAATATATAAGAATTTATAAAGTCTTTTTCAATTTTTTTTTTATTATTTGCAATATATTATCATGTCCTTTACAATGCATAACATGCTTTTCTTATTGCAGGAGCACAATATGTAAATTAAGTAATTTTTTAAAATGAAATTAAATAAAAAATGAAAATTCAATTATTTGTTTATAGACCACAGAATCATTTGTGCAATAAAAATTGCATTTGATATTAGTTTTATTAAAAAATATTAAATATTATTCTACTTTGTCTTTTTAGATAATGAGATGTCTATTTAAAAAATGGATAAAGAAAAATCATCTAGAGGTTGGTAATTTTTTTTTTTTCAAGTGCAGAATAATCTATTGTTTTTGCTTATATAATCATGATATTTATGAATAAAATTATATTCTTAAGATTAAGCTTTTAGTGTTGTATTTACATGCTTGATTGAAAAATATATTTCTAGTTGTAAATGCAATATTTTCATATGTTGATATATTCATGAGGTGCAAGTCAAACAAAAATTATTTAAAATAGTATTGTAGTAAAAATGTTTCATTACTTCTGAAATAGAAAATTCCTATTCCATAAGATTTTTGTAATATGTACATATATTTAAAAGCTAGAACTGCATTTTACGTTTTATTTCTTATATGCTTACTCTTGATATAATCATACTAGGATGTTTCGCTCTTTATTTGCTTAATCTTGAATGAATGCTACTATTAGTTAACTGGAATTTAGTTTATTATACAAATAAAGAATTTAATTTATAAGCTATCTGAAATTATTATGTCAATAGTAGATTACTGCATATGCTTATACATAAATTGCTTCCTAAAATAGTTCTTTCATCAGCATATTCAAGAGAAACATGAAGTGTAACCTTACTATAATCTTACAGTTATGTTTCACTTTTCCATATTTTTATATTGGAAACTAGGACTTTGCTCTTAGAACTCTTAGTAGATAATTGCAATTTCTAATGACATGTATAGTATCGCTTTCACTTCTGGCAGATCTGCTTTTCTTAAATCAACTTCTCAATTCTGTGCATTATTGAAGCTTGTTAGTTATAATTTGAAATTATCTCTTGATTCTCTTCATAGTAAAACTATCAAATGGTATATTACTCCCTCACAATATAATAAAACAATGTTGTAGTTGTCAATTAATAAAATTGCCTATTAGTATTTGCAATTTCACCTTCAACTTTGTAATGCCCTGAATTTCCTCATTAAATGTAATTCATTATTCATGCTAACTGATAACAGATATCTTATTAACCTGTGATTGGTCAGAAATTAAAAAAATACAATTTTATGTTGTAAAGAAATTTTTACTTTTAATTACTTATAATACAACTTATTTCAAGTTATCAAAATTATTCTGCACTCTTATTAAATACATATCAAGTATATTTCTTGAAAGGACTAATTGAAAATAATTTTGAGAGAAGAATAGTACACCATAAAAAATTTATAGTTAAGTAATATAAAATTGGATTTTTTTAAGACTAACTCATGTTTCTAATGTTAAAGTATTTAATTTATTACATTAATTATGTAAATTTTTATAACATAATATTTATATAACCTGTTCAACACACAATATATATATATATATATATATAGTGAAGTAATATATAGAGAAATAGAGTATACTTTAATCAATTTACTTATATTTTTAGATACAAATAGATTACCAAAATATGAAAATCGATTAGTTCATCATCAACAAAGGCAATTTACAGATCAAAATGTTTTCAACATAGACAATAGGGATTTTCCATCTCTTTTTGAAACAGGAAGTAAACCAGAAAAACATCCATTAAAATGTACTGCATCATCATATTCTGAAAAATTGAAATTGCAAGTACAAGATACATCTCGCCATGTACATTTTGAGATTCCTCATTGCAATAAAACAAAATCTGGATGGCATTCTAACAAACAAAGCTCTTCATTCATAAACGATAGATCTTCAAACAGATCTAAAATTAATGATGAATATGAAATTAATAATGACGGATGCAGAATGAATCTGCAGCAAGCATCTTATTCAAATCCTTGGAAGTCTAAAGCACAACTATCTTCTGTCACAAGCAGTGGAGTACAATGCAATAAGAAATCAGCACATGTTGGAAATGATTTTGTTACACCTGAAATTAGAAACAAGAAATCTGGATGTTCAAGTCAGGAATGTAATGTATCTGGCAACCAAGTAACTTCTCTTGTATGCAAAAGCAAGAATAATTCCTATGTAGAAAAGAGTGTGGCTAGTCCAAAGACTTCTAGAAAAACATATTCTGGACTTAGCACTTGTGTAACAAATAACAATAAGAAATCTGAAAGTCACCAATCTGGTGCATCTGAAAGTTCATCTAAATTTGTACATTCGAATACTTCAAAACAAAACTTCAATAAACAATACAGAAATACTACAAATGTAAATAGACTCATTGATTCAAGGGCTAATCAGGATAAGCCATCTCAAAACACAGTAGCTGGGGAGCTAGGAATAAAACTAATATTCAAAGTACCCTTCCAAATTCTAAAATATCTAAAAATACTGTTAAATGTGAAAGTCATAAAATTGGAAATCAAAATGAAAAAGCACAATCTGTAGAAGGTTCAACTGAAGTTAAGAAAAAGAAAAAGAGAAAAAGTAAATTAAAACGACAAGCAACTTTAATGACTGGTAAAATTCTAGTTCTTTCCCCTGAGGTGCATTCAAAAATAGTTGGCCAGTCCAGTAATTTGTCTGTACAAAAGCGTCAAAATATTTTAACCAATATTAATGATTGCCAAGAGTATCCTGAACTTGGGTCAACAGAACCTAAAAGCAATAAGGAAAATATGAGAGCAGCTGGTGTGAATTTTTGTACTGATATTCCTGCCCAAGGCTGTCTGGAATCTGATCAAGTAAGACTTCATTTTTTTAAATGAGAATTAATTGGCAAAAGAATTATAATTCTTTTTCTTTATGGTAAGTTTAATGCAATATATTATGTTTAGATAATAATTTTTTGTTTCTTTCATAATATAAATGCTTTTAAAAAGTTAAAAAATTTATTTGAAAAAAAAAAAAAAAAAAAAAAAAAGAAAAAAGGTGTTGTATTATTCATTGTTTTTCAATTCTTTGTTATATGAAAAGTAAACTTGCATTTATAGTTCTCTTAATTTTTTTCTTAATGCTTCAATTGATGATTATTTTTCAGTTTATTTTTCTTTACGTGTTTATTATCAACATATGTAATTTTCTCGCATGATTGAAATAAATGTAAAGAAATTTTTACTATCTAGTATTTGCATCACCAGAAATAAAATGTATATAATAGTTTTCATATTTACAAACTAAAATAGTGTTTGTATAAGTTAATTCATTATGAATAAATTATTAGTTCACCAACTACCTCAATAATTTAATTAATTAAATTAGTTAATAATTTTTTGCTAATATTAAGTAATATTTTCAAATGATAAAAATGCCAGTATTTTTTAAATGTATTTATTGCTCTTAATAAAATATTTTTATTCATTGCTATATATTTTATCATTTATGTCTGCATTCTAAAAATTTATTTATTTATTCATTCATCAGAAATTTTTTTTTTATTTCGAGTTTTTAGATAATTTGTTAGATTTTTTTATTTTTTGATACATTATTTAATTATTTTTTTCAATTTAAAACTCACAATACAATTAATAAAAGTGGATTTCTATTTGAGATTATATTTAATTTACCATTTTTAATATATTTTATCCATGACTTATGCTAATAAAAGTGTTTCCGTATAATAATAATTTATTTATTTTTTAGAATGTAACTAGTTCAATGATTTTGGAGAATACTTCTGTTTTCAATAATATGGAAGATGGTAATGTCACTTTAATATAAATACTTATTTTGAATTAAAAATTATTGTTCTTTTCAGTTACTCTGCTTTATATGCTTTACAAAGTATATTAATTGTACTACAATAAATACTATCTTTGATTATATTTTTATTTAATAAGTTTTTTTAACATTGTACTGTTCTTTATTTATCTATTTATTTATTTATTTTTAATAATAAACCTTTATGTTAGTTTTTGTATAGGCTTTAATTATTGACTTGACTTGAAGAGATGCTTTTGAGATTTGCAAGCAATTAGTATTTAATTAAATTAAAATCCTAAAATGTACCTAATTCCTCATTAATTTATTTAGGTACATCATATCTAATATCCAACCTTATATACATGTTATCACATTAATAAATGTTATTGAATATGATCTGATTTTGTAAAAATCAAATATAAAAATAAGTCAAACAAGTGTTATTTATCAATTTTTTTATATTTTCATGCCCATAATGTTTATTGATAGCCATATTTTATTAAATATTTTATAATGTGTAAATAGGCCTGCATATTTTAATGTATAATATAGTAACAACTGCATATATTTAGCACAATTTTGAAATAGAACATGCTTTTGGCAATAAATATCTTATTGTGTTATATATCTACAAGTTAGCACGTTAATAACAAATCCATTCTTCTGCAATAAAATAGAAAATATTAAATTGCATATTTTTTTTAAATATTTAAGTGCCTATTGCTTATAAGCCCTATTATATTCCTTGTTTAATCTGTTGTCTAAATCAGAAATCTAAAAAAAAAATACCGATTATATTTTAAATATGAAACGAACATATAATGGGACAGGTGATGATTAATGCATTTCTGATTTAAAGGATTTTTTTTTTTTTAAGATACCAAAAGCCTTAATTAGTTTGATATAGTTAATTTACATACTTGATTTAATTTCAGGTTTGTTTATGTTGAATCACTAATTTTTTATATTTATTTTTTATGGTTTTAAGAGAAGAACATGTGATGTAAAATTAATAAATGTTTTCTTTTATTTTATCTTTTCACAAATTCATTGCACTGGCATGCTATGATTTAAAAAATTAAGAAATAAATGTAATATTAATTTTTTAGCTTCTGTTAAGCTAAATGAAATGTGTGATGTTTCATTAGCGATCCCAAAAGATGATAAATCAATTGTGCACTCCAATGATCGCATTATGGTGTCTCTCTTTGATGTGCTTTCGACTGCAAAAGTAAGTACTTTTTAAAAATAAATTTTCATATGCATTAAAATGTATAAATCTATTAAAAATATTTTGAAAACTTTTTCTTATAACCTCAAATACTAGTTATATTTAAGAAAATGGATTTTTATATTTTAAAGTTATTAGTTTGAAAATATTTTCATGTAAATAACTTAATAGTGTATTCTTTTCTCTGTTCTACAAATGTTCATCACGCAATTATAGATAATGGGATGACAAAATAAATTACTCTGACGAAATCCCTCGAATTTGTTTATTGGCTAAAAGCATCTTAGTTATTTATGGCTTTTATTTATTTTAATATGCCAATGTAAACCCATATAAATTGAGGTATACTGTATACATTAACTTTCAACTGGCGTCCTTTATATACAAATTTCAAAATACTCTTATGCATCAGTGGTAGCCAGCTACACTGCCTTTGGAGATCACATTTTATGAAGAAATATTTTAAGAAGCCATTTTTTTTACGCCATTCATATTTTATTTGAAAGAGCAATTATTTTAATTGATCAGCATTTAACTGAAAATGAGCTTATGTGAACTGTGTACACAAATTGTCAACCAAATATTTAGAATTTACCTGCTGAGATGGATAAGTAAGAGTAAAACTTCCACAAGCAAATTTAATTTTTTTTTTTTAAATTTACAAAATTGTTTGATGCCATTAGAGCATTATGTTCTTTGAATGCCATTTTTATTTTTATGTTTTTGAATAACTCTGTAAAAAGAAATGAAATAAAATAACTGCTTTTTGGGTATTGATCAGTTTTAATTTACCATATTTCATGCATATTGTTTCTTTGTAAAAAGAGCCAGACCCCTTATCTGCAGGAGCTACACAATGAGCATCCCAGCAATATACAAATCTCAATATGTGTGTGAATCATTATTGGCATTCTTGTTAAGATTAATCAAATATATAAATAAGGGATATTCTGTAGTTAGCTGTCATGAATTTATTATAAAATTTTTCAATATGAATTTTTGTTAAATGTAGTAAAAATGAAAATTAATCCTCTGTACTAACTCGAGTGTATCAAACCATTCACGATGATCATTGTTCAGAAAAAAAGTCAGAAATGAGAAAAGCTATGAACAATATCAACAAAAAAACTTTTCTTAAAATTGGCTGCATTTATATCAAATGCATACATCTGGAGCTACAAAATGACAAAGTGTTTATAAAGGAATATCTGGGGTGAAGTATCTGCTTACTTTCCTGTTAAATAATTAATTAATTAAAATTTAAAGCAGAGTTATTAACAAATTTACATAAGAGATATATTGAAACAAATAATTGAGTAATGATATTCAGTAAAATGTTGCTATCGTGTCCATGGATTTAAAATATTATTATCAAAGTTAGATCAAGTCAAAAGTCTTCACGATAGCGACCGCTAGCAATGGCGCTGCTTCACTATACAGGACTTCTCTTAAGTTGGCCTCGATTGGTACCATAGTCAATTGCAAAACATGGGAAGTGAGTGCTGAGAACTCTAGAATGTGCTTAGGTGTCAGGGAAAGCGTTGGGACAATTTCTGCAGGGGATGTATTATTCCCTGGTCTTGTCTGGGAGAATCTTCGTCCCTCTCATCCTAATTTACTATCATCAGAGCAAAATTTGTAAAAGAAGGAAATTTTATGTGGTACTAATTGAAGTTTGTTTGTATTATGAATTATAATTACAATGTCATTGCTGTTTATTATGGTTTAAATGTCAGTTGAGTGCAAAAATCATTGATCTAGTTGTTAAAAATTAATAGTGAGAGAAGCAATCCCTGGATCCACTGGCAATGACATGAGGAATGACGTGTGGCTATCAATTTTCATGCAGAAAGAGTGATCAGAGAATACAGAATTTATTAGAGTATTTATGGTAGCAGGTTGTTGAGCGGCATGAGTTTAAAAATTATTTCTGTATGTCAGATCCTATCAAATACTTTTATGATGTCAAGGAAAAGGTACTAGTGTTAATTAGTTTTGTGAATCCTCATGTTTGAATTCTATTAATGTGACTAATTAGCATGTGGTGTTGAATGATTTATGGAAACCAAATTCTTCTGGGATGATGATGCTATTTTGTTTACAAAAAGGAATCGATTCTTTAAAATAGCAGGTTTCTAGTTTTTGTTAAGACTGCCAAGAAGGGAGATTGGTATATAATTTTGCTGTAAAGTTTATCAGCACTGGTGTAGTGATAGTTTTGGTGAATGCTGACTCTATATACCAATACTTATGCCAAAATACAATTTGCCATACTTATGCTATATGCCAAAGTTCTTCACCAAAGAAAAACACAAAAATGATTGTATAAACACCAACTAACTTCACTAATGTGGAATTTCCTAAGTATTTGGAGTAGAATCTTTTTTGTGCTGGTAACCATCAGTGTATGTTGCCAGTTGTCTATTTTGTAAGTTATATAAGACTAACTGTATGAATGTGTTTCACTTTGTAATGTGTAGCATTTTCATTTGTATTCTCATTGCTTTAAAGTTTAAATTTTTTATAGTAGATAATTTATTTTAATATGTAG
The DNA here is from genome assembly GCA_021605095.1 of Caerostris extrusa. NCBI lineage: Eukaryota > Metazoa > Arthropoda > Arachnida > Araneae > Araneidae > Caerostris > Caerostris extrusa. Next base: position 54,560 of record BPLR01003846.1, read on the forward strand.
ATAAACTAAATTTTTAAAAATGTGTTTGAATGTTCATAATGAAACTTTTTCTGTCAGAAATATAGGCTGTATATTAAGAAAATATTTTGATTTTTGTATTTTTTTAAAGTATGTTTATATGTACTGGTTAGTTTCCATTCTTGTCCTGAAGCAGTTATATAAAAAAAAAAAATTTCTCCAACTTTGGTCATCTAGCATATTTATATCATTATACCATTTTTGTTTCTTTATTTTATTTTTGTCATTAAACCATTTTTTACATATTTATGTAACGGGTGTAATGATATAAATATATATAAAAAATGTTATATAGATTTTTTTCTTTCTAATCCAATGAATTTGCTTGGATTTTTATTTAATTTCTCCATGCTTCAGAAATTCTGAAATATTTTTGAAAAATTCATTTTATTTTTTTCAAGCAATTTTCAAATTCCTGAACATATTTTCACAAAAACTAGTATCTAATAAAGAATTCATAAGTTTATCACAATGTACTTAAATTAATTAAAAATATTTTTTTATTTATTTTTTTGAAATGTTTCTTTAGGATTTTAAAATTTTCTATTTTTAGCCTAAAAAGAAAGAATCAACTAAAAAAGATGAACCATCTGATGAGAACAATTTTCCAAATAAAACCATAAAAAAGGAAATTATGAGAAAGGTAAGCTGTATCAAAAAGTTTTACCTATTTTATATATTTTTATGCTTTTGCATGCAGCATTTTTTGTTATAAATAAAAGATTTAAATGAAAATTTTTTTTCTTCTTAAAGGTTGCTAGCCAAATTGTAAATCCACTTGATTCATCTAGACCTACTATTAAAAGGGGCAAGGAAAGAGAGCAGCCGAAAGCCAAAAGACCATCACGCATGCGTAAAAGTATGTGTTGTTAATTTCATATTTCCTTGAATTTTTAAAAAAATTTGTTGCAGTTAATAAACGTAATAACCAAGTTTATTTTATAATAGTTTTTAACTCTATTCAGATCAGTAATAAAAGCAATATTTATATTTGTAATTTTTATATTTTTGTTTTTAATTTTAATTTTATTTACCATTTAGCTTATTTTTAATGGGAAGACAACAAAAGAAGGAAAATATATCAATGAAACAAAATGAAACTGAAGGTGATGAATAATTTCATAGCAAAAATTACATTTGATTAAAAATGATTGAATTTATATGCATCTTAATTATTCTTTGTTTTATTTTTAAACCTTTATTTATATATTTTTCAAATTTTTTTTTATGACATTTATTATTCATATACATATAATTTATTGTTTTGTTCTTTATATTTTTTTCAGATACTAATGCTTTAACTGTTGAAGAATTCCTTGAGTGTAATAAAAAAGAATCCTTCAAATTAACAGCTGAGGCTTCATTTAATGATATAAATGATGAAATTGAATCAAATAATTTCAAAAGAGATCAACCACCAAAACTTGAGCAAGAATGGGATAATTTGCAGCATGTTGATGATGCTTGCAATGAAATAGAAAATGGAAAATTTGTTTTAAAATCTTGCAAAGAGAATATCGAAAATTCAGAACCCAATTACAGCAACTGTTATCCATTATATGAGGATAATTTAATTGATTTACCAAAAGAAAAAAATTATTTGAACTTGAATTTGGCTTCTAATCTATCTGCTAGTGAAAGGAATTCTATAGAAGAACAAATAAGTATTAGTTGGTTATTTGATAATTTAGACTGTTCAAAACTTAACACAATATTTGAAAATCAAGATAGTGCTCTAAAAAATTCAACAGATTTAAATGCTACAAAAACTGATTTAACTGAAAAAGATTTGACACTGACATGTGCTGATAATATTAATTGTATAACTGAAGAAAATATTGATATAGCTGCGGAGCAAAGTTGTAGTATCCTTCTTGATAATGTACAAAATTCAGAAGATAAAGTAATAAGTAATGAGAGTAAATCAATCAAAATTAAAAATGCTTTATCCTTGGTTGCTGCTGAGAATATTATACCCAACAAAATTAAAGAAAGCAGTGATTTAATAAAAACTTTGAAATGTGATTCTGATTTGATTCATTCACTTGAAGAAACTACCAATAAATATTTAGGAAGTTCATTTTCTGATCAAGAGAAACTTAAAGCTACAAAACTTTTATTGCATTCTAGAAAATTTCGACTGTAAGCATCAATTATAACATTTTTTTTTTTTTAATGGGGATTTTAATCATTTAATCTTGCATGTTATTAATCTATATGTAGATATGCATTTTAATCTTACATTAAAGATTTATTTAAATAACTTTAATATCTTTCACTATTTATACATAAATTTTTTTAATTTTTATCATTTGGAATTTATGTATTTTAACCCAAAAATTTAAATTTTAATATTCATTTTGTTTATATATATTTTGATATTTTGTAAATTTTAAGTAATTGGGTAACAAAAAAATTTTCTATTAAAAAAGTGTCAATTTAATACAAGGCTTATAGTTATTATATGAATATTTCTTTTATTGTAATTCAAATCAATGTGATTCAAACATTCTTTGAGTTATATTGCATAATAATAATAAAACATACCATTTTTTTAATGATTTTTTTGTTTTAATAATATGTGAACAAAAAATTTTTATTTTATTTTATAATTTGTGCATTACATATGATTAGTTTATTGTAAAATCTAACTTATACAGCTGATTTATTTTCACCAATTTCAGAAATTAATTCTTTTCTTTTTTAGATATTGTGATCATTTTCTTAGCAAAGAGATTGATGAGACTGTATTTTCATTAATAGATGATCTTGCACGCTTTCAAGATAGATTGCACCAAAAGGATCCAGTAAAGGTATGTATTTTATGTTCATAAGAAAAAAGTATTTTTATGAAAGATATAAATAGATATCTAAGTACTATTTCTTTATGAGGAACATAAATTTATTCAATATTAAATTTTTTTCTCCTTTTTTCCTTTTATACGATTAAAAATATTTCAGTTTTTAAATTTATGATATAATTAGGTTTGTATGAAAAACATTTACATTTTGTTTATCGGTGAGAAATTATACCTGTAGAATTAGTGTTATGTTTTAATGAGAATCTTCAAATTTCTTGCTATTACAGATTTTCTTCACATTATGTTTAGAGATGAAAAAATTATCAATATAAAATTATTTTAGGTTATTTAAATACATGTAATATTTTAACTCTTGTTTTCCATTAATGTAAAATAAAGTAAAAATAAATAAATAAATAAAATAAAACTTAATAAAATAAAGTAAAAATTAAAATTAGTAATGTAATCAAATATAAATTAAGTTTGTGAAAAAAAAAAAAGGCATTTATTCAGAAATTTAATATCTTTTACAATTTAATTTCTTTAAACATATTTGAGGGGAAAAAAACATTAATCATATCAAATGAAATTAACTCCTGTTATATATATTGTTTTGTTTTTCACTAAAAGTGTTTTGAAAAATTCTGTATTGTACCATTTATTATAATATTCCGATTAAAAAGAATTTTTTGTTCCAAATTGAGTTGTTGGTATTAAAAAATAATACCTGCAGAAAAATCAAAAATTAAAATGCATATTGCAAAAATATTAAAAGTATATACGATATAAATTCTCCTACCACTTTTGTAATGTATAAAATAAATAAAAAATGTGTATATTTCTTTTCTTTTTATTCCCTTGTATTGTAATGCTGCTTGTTTTATTCCAATTGATAAAAGAAGTATTATCTTACCATAGAATATTTCTAGACATAAGCTGAAAAGAAATATTTACTTGTCATGACGAAAATCAACTTTCATTAAACTGAAGACTATATGTCATATATGAGACATACATATATGGCATAATGAGTATCAATATTCTGATGTTAAAATAATTCAGAAATTATCTTTTAAAGGAAAATGAACAATATTTCATTTGTATAAAAAAAAAAAAAATTACTTAATATTATTGCATGACTATACAGTGGGGACCAAAAGTTTTACATCCTGCAAGCATTTTTTTTTTTACAATATGTAACTATATTTCATTTGTATAAAAAAATTACTTAATATTATTGTATGACTATACAGTGGTGGCCAAAAGTTTTACATCCCTCAAGCATTTTTTTTTTTTTTTTACAATATGTAACTATATTTTGGATCGTAGTTATTATTTTCTTCTTTTACTAATATGCTATAGCTATTTTTATTAAAGTGTAATCCGTGGTTTAAAATTGCATAATAGATACTATTGTATTTTTAAAAATTAACTAAATGTCTGTTTGAAAACATTGTTTTTGTAAAAATATTGTTTCTAAGAATTTACCACTCAATTTCAACAGGCTAAGATTAGACGCCGTTTAGTTTATGGAATCAAGGAAATCAAGAAACATATGAAACTAAAGAAGCTTAAATGCATTATTATAGCTACTGATATTGAAGATATTAAAATTGAAGGTAAGCTCATAGCTTTCATATTTTTAAATTTAATTTGTGTGTATTTATTATTTTTAAGAATTCATGAAAATGCTTATATTTATATTATATATATATATATAATATACTATTTAATAGTAAATATAATGTTTAATATCATTTTTGTGAATCTTTTTATTTATATCTGAATGTTAAAAATATTTTTCAAAAGTTTTTATTAAATCTCCAATAGTTCACTTTTTTTAATATTTCTCTTCATTCATTGTTTTTTTTCACTTATATCATCTGAACAAAAATGAACATAATCACTATTTAACATTTAATAATAAAATATTGGCTATACAAATTAAATCTCTGTAGCTTATTATAATGAATATGCTTATTTTTACCACTATGGTTTTATATAGTGTCTCATACAAATAAAAAAAAAAAAAAAAAATTTTTTTTCCCATCTTTCATATAAAAATATCTTCTTCCACATTTTTATAAAGGTGGTTTGAATGATGCAATAGAAGAATTGAAATTTTTAGCTGACACTAATCACGTTCCTTATATATTTTCCCATCGAAGATACAATTTGGGTAAAATCTGTCGTAAATCTGCACCAATCAGCTGTGTTGGCATATTTAATTACGAAGGATCAGAGGTAAATTAATTTTTAATAGAAACATCTTAATATTTTAGTAAAACTATTTAATTATTAACTGTCAGAACTTTCCGATTCAGAATATTTCAAACTTTCAGAATATTCTGACAATCTTTACTATGTTCGGATTCTGAATTTCTTAAGCAAAAGGCTTTTTTTTTCTCTTTAAAAGCAAAAGGATATTGATTTCAAGATTTTTAAATTTATATAATTCTTACATTTCCTATTATGAATATTTTAAATATATGCTTTAACATTTTTTTTACAAGATCAAACCAAAATCTAAGTTAGGAAATAAGTTATTCAAAATTTTTATAGAAATAAATAAATTTGTGTAATTTTTAAACTTTCATTTTATTAATCCATCCAAATTATATGAATTATTTTCTATGACATAAAAAAAAAAGGTCTAGATGTATGTTTAATTATTGAAAATAATAAAATTTTATAGAATTTTTATGTTGTATGATGATATAATAAGAATTTATAAATTGTTTATTTCAGAAAAATTTTAAGAATTTGATTCAATTGCGAGATGATAGCAAATATGATTATTCTGAATTAACAAAAAAGTTAGCTTCAGAATTGACAAATGATGAAATAATGAAGTTATTTCAAGCAGAAAAAGAGTCACTTGCTGTTCTTTGTGAAGTAAGGGAAAATATGTTTAGAGAAAAAGTTTATTCTACTACAAAAGAATATGGAATTGACGATGCACCAGAAAGATCCTATACTAATGACAAACTGCTAAACTCCAATTCAGTTCTCTTAACAAATACAGAGAAATCTTTATTAACTTCATTTGAGAATTTTGCCCTATGAGAAAAATCAAAAATACATCCAAGTTATGAAGAAATTAAGTTAGTTATGAACAATTAATGTTTTGAAAAAATATAAAGTCGTGAAAGAGTAAATTTGATATTTATATAAATCAATAAATATTTTTTTTATAAATAAGTATTTTTATTAACTTCACCTTTTTTATATAGATTTATCTTCATTTGTCCATTCTAAAGAATAATTAATAAACCTTAGCACTTTAAATTTGTATTTTTTAAATGGGGCAGATTTGGTATATTATTTGTTCATGCAATGTAATTTAACAAATGAATTTTGTATTAAACAAAGTTTCATTTACTGAAATTTTATGATTTGTTAAAAAAAAAAGTCAAATTATTATACTGAACCTATGAAATCTAAATTCTAGAATCTCATTCAATATACAGAGATTCAAATTTATTAATAGAATAAGAGATTTAGGTTAAGATTACCTTTCCTCCACACTAATGTAATTAACTACTTTCGTTTATTTTAAATTGAAATAATGAGTTTGACTTAACATTTTCACTTCAATTATTAAATGTTGTGAATCCAATTATTGTTGTTTTTTTTTGTTAATGTAATGGAGCTATATATTTATCTACTCAGCAGTCATGAAAAAAAAATATTCTTATATTACAAACATTTACTGGTACATACATAAGGCCTTAGAAGAGGTCAGATCCAGGGAAATTTGTTAATGAAGATAAATAAGAAAAAATGTTTTTATTTTTAAAGTATAATTAAAAAAAATCAGATGGGAATAATTGAAAACCATACCTGCTCCAATTATCAAGATAATAATTCAAATGACTCATTTAAATACCATTCAACAAAAAAAAAAATTAATAAATGCAAAAGAGCTTCATTAAAAGATCACTGACTTTTATATTTTTTATTTTCACTAACTGAAAATGAATGCAATTTGATTGTGTGAAAAAAAAAATTAGTGTCAAAAATTTATGAGTTATTAACTATCATTGTTGAATTTTTGTACCATATTTAGAAAAAAAAAGGGCATTATTGATATAAAATTTCAACTGCAATTAGGTTTAAAATAATTGTTCAATTTGTTCATTGTTAGTTATATAATTAGACATTTATAACATACAAACGAGTCAAATAAGTAAATACACTTTAAAAGTTTATATTTTTATTATACAAAAATAAGTGTAAAAAATAAGTTTCTTAAAGCATTCTATTTAAATTTCCATTTTAATTATTTTCCAAAAAACAATTATAATCAACCTAGATAATTATTAAAAAAATTACATTTGAACATCATCAAACCTATATGTAATCCATATTTTTAAAAAAATCAGAAGTAAATGATAAAATATTAAGTACAGATTACATAAATTTTATGAACAATTTACAATTATTAATATAAAAAACATTAAAACAATCAATTTACATGAATGATGGAAAAATTCTTTTTGCTATATTTTCTTTTAATATATTTATAACAAGTAGAACTGTTAAAAAAAATAAGTACAATGGCAATTTCTTTTTTTTTTTTTATAGCAATGACATATTAAAAATGATCAATTAATGTTTATAGAAATATTAAAAAATTGTTGTTTTTAGCTAATATTCATTCATAAATCTAATAAGTAACATTGGATATGTAATTCCAAAACTTATTATAAAGCTTTTTTTTAATCAAAAGTTATTATCATTTCAATAAAATAAAATAAATTACTTGAAAGTAAATTTTATGGCTGAAAGATACAATATATTGGACAATGATTTGATTTTATATATGAATAAGGAATGTTTCATTAGAAGTTATTCTGTTAGAATTAAAACAAAAATATATTACATTATTCCTGAACTACTAGAAATCTAGAGCTTCATATTAATGAATTACCTTTCAGTAGAATATGAATATGAGGACCCTGTCTTTTAATTAAAGGCTAAAAAATATTTAATCATTTTATAAAATATATGTATTGATGTTCATTTGCATTCCACAAAATGAGTATCTAAGATAGTTAAATAATTTTTTACATTCTCTGTTTCATTTATTTAATTGTTATGTAACAAAACAATGATAATTAAAAATGCTGGCTACAAATAAATGTCTATATTAAAATAACTATTTTTTTACTGAAATTGTTTAAAATTTTAGTTGTAAAAAAAAAAAAAACCTCAAATTTTTAGAGCTTTAAAGCTAACTAAGGAATCTCGAGTATCTTCATACTTACTTAGAAATAAAATTCAATGCCAATATCAATTATAAATATGTGCAATTAGAGCAATTTCAATTGAATTTTTATGACACTTTCTAATAATTATAAATATCATCGTAATCTTATATAAATAAAATTGATATACATTATTTCAAAGGAAGTAGCAATATTGTAGTTGAATTACATTAATAATAGGAATGCCATTCTGTTTCCACAATATTGTAGCATTTTCTTATTGAATATAATCTGGCAACAAGCTAATAAAAAGTTTAATTTTAAAACAATTTTTAAACCCTTTTAAAATTTAAAAAAAAAAGTTTAACATTCACATTTTAATTAGTCAGCTTTACAGAATCCTTCAGAAAAATATATTACAATAAACTGACTGATAATTTTATCATTCTCTAGAAACAACATATACTGCATTCTTTTGATCACAACATTTAAGGTTATTAGAGTATTATAAAAGTTTGTAATACAATCATATAAAATATAATAATAAATATAATACTGTTAAACCTTTACCAGACACCTAACAGAAATAAAATTAGGTTTTACATTTTTTTTTCAATCATTTTTTATCTCCACACTGATTTTTAAACTTGATGTACTGACAAAGCATATCTTTAATTATTATTTCTTCAATTTCTTTTCCATTTTTTAAATCTTCTTCACTAAGTAAAACTGGTTTGTCTTCTTCTTTTGAAACAAATACCACTTTTTGTTTCCTTGTGTGAAGTTCATTTGCTATAACAAGCTAAACGAGAAATAAAGCAGAAATTCATACAAGGAAAAAAATATATATATATCGAAGTTTTCCAAACAATAATAAACATGCTGACTATACACATTAAATTCAAACAAATTTTCAGTTTTTGACGAATTAGGAAATTTTAAATATTTAATATAGAAAATGTAAATATTAAATATTTTACATTCTATTAATACATAAAAAAAGGTTATCATTAATAATTGTGAGTTTAAAGTTGTTTAATATGTTTGGCTTAGAATTTTCTTGCCTGTTATATGGAATACTGATCTTAGAAATTATGAATTTATAAAATTTTTCATTCAAGAAAGAATTTACAAAAAAATCATATAACAGTATAAAATTCAATTCTAAAAGATATTTTAAAGCATACATTTCTTAAATTTAAAAACTTTTTTTTTTTAAGATTTAGATAATGTATAAACATCAGATAGTTAAACTGCTGTTATTCTAAAAAAATTGATTTAATGTTTGAATTGGATTTAATACCTGAAAAATTAATGATGCATACGTTAGCTGTGAAAATAGTAAATAAGATTTCCTAGAATAAGGATATGAATACAGTAAAATGAGTAATAATTATTCTGTATGAATTGTTAGTCTGATAACTTTTGAAACAACAACTCTAAACAAAAAATAGCCAGAAGTATAAATTTTTTAATATAAAAATAATTATAAAATTAAAAGAAAAGATATTTTGTTCTTTTTTTAGATATTTTCAGAGTTAATGAATATCTGTGTGCAGAAAACATTGTTTTTATGGCAAGCATTTGTAGTCATTATCCACTACTAAATAGTAACAGACATTATATAATATTTTAATAGAATATTTTTCATTACACAACACTTGTAAAAAAAACGTAGGATAATGCATTCTAGGTAGACTTTTCAAGGGTAAGTCAAATTTAGGTCAAAAAGTGAAAAAAAGTTCAAAAACATGTAACTAGGCAAACCAACTTCTTATGCCAGGCACTCTGATACAATTGCCACATAATATATTTGTTTTTCAAAGCAGTGACAGTAGCATATGCCCTTTCCCCACAAGGATGAAGAGACTCATCCAATGAAATGTTTGCTACTATGATACAATTGCCACATAATATATTTGTTTTTCAAAGCAGTGACAGTAGCATATGCCCCTCCCCCACAAGGATGAAGAGACTCATCCAATGAAATGCTATTGTTGGATTTAGCTCGCATACTGTTATGCACATAGGATATTTTTAATTGCCTAAGGTTTATAATCTCAATATTATATTTCTTCAATAAAGTTTAGATAATGAACAAACACAAATTGTTTTTATAATGTTAAAATTCCCTAAAAAATATTAAGTTTAAAAATATATAATATCTTTTTATTTTCAAATCTTAAATAAGGAAAGATGAAATAACATTTTGTTTTGTCAGATTTGAAAAATATTTTATTCATATCTCTTACTAATGCAATCAAATAAATATGTTTGATCAACCAAATTAAATGACCTTTGCTTTGCAAAAAAAAATATTAATCTTTGTCATTTCTAATCACCTTTCTCTTTTGTGAGAGATTCATTTAAAATATTTTTGGTCATAAATATTAATTTAAAATATTACTTATAATGAAACTTAAAAAAAGAAACAAAATTTAACAAAAATGTATGCATATATATTCAAAACAAAATATAAACCAGAAGAATAAAAATATTATAATAATTTTAATATTTAAGCTAAGAATATGAGTTTTAAAATGTGTACATTAAGAAATTAAGTTTTAAAAAAATTAAATCTTACATTATGGCCATATTTTTCCAAAGCACCCTTTGCCTTCTTTAACAAAAGAGATGGATCTGTCTCCAGCTAAATTTAATTGTATATAATAATTAGTTGAAATATATAGTTCATATTCTAAAAAATATCTAAAAAAAAGAATTATTTAAAGCCAATAAGTTAATTGATATAGTATTTCAATGTTTCTCTTTATGTTTCACATACTCCTTGAGAGGTGATTTTACCAATTAATCAGTGAGATGATTGAAAATATGTATACTTGTAGATCATAATTATGAAATTATAACATTCATGTACAATTTCAAGCCATTTACCATGTCTAATGAATTCTATGTTGATAAATATATCTACAAATTTTTTAATCGCATTCTTAAAATATAAAGTACTCTAATTTGAAAATTATCATGCTATTTACACATGCTTAGTTGAATAAATATTTCTTATTAATATTGTACGTTGACTGATTGTTCTTGATTATTTTTAAATCCACTTTTTAAACTTCTGATAACAGCTAGTTTACATTTCTAATAATGTAACTATAATTTTCAAAACAATTTCAATTTTTACTGTAACTGTTTTGAGTAGCCACATAATTTATGTTACAAGATATAACTCAAGTTCATAACATTTAATTATTATTAAACTTTTTAACTTACTTCACAGACAAAATTTTCTAATACTATAGATGCATAAAAAAAGTAACTAGCTGAACAAAATATATCTAAAGAAATTGACTAGTCAAATGCTTTCGACCAATCAAGTAAAATTTTTCATTTTTAAAATTTATGAATTAGAATTAATGTCCAAATATTTTCTTTAGAATTTTTAATAAATATGAAAAACATGTAAAGAAGTGCAATTAGTAAAAGTAAGAAGTGTAAATTAGCATGTAAAGTGTAATTAATGTAACCAATTCTCAAATTCAAACATATATTATAAATTTTCTTCAAAGCAATAATTTAAAATAAAAGAGTTAATGCAATTTTTGCTCTTGCTGTTAAAATAAACTTTTAGCTTTCATCAATATTATTTCAACAATTTATCAAGTTTAATAAATTATATATTTTATTAAAAATATACCATAAAAAGAAGTTTTTAAATAAAAGTTATTTTTAGAATAACTCTACTTAAGAAAATGATGCTTTGTAGAGTTTATATGCTTTGCAGGGATTGATAAAATTAGTTTCTAAAAGCTTCTACAAGCATGTTTAAAAATCTGAAAAGATAGAGAGAGCAACTGTAAATTTTACTAGGATGCTCTAGATATATGCTCAACAAAAATAAATCTGAATTGACTAGATTGTTTAATATACTGCATTTCTTTCCTTGGAACTTAAAGTACAAGATCTTGTTCTGTTATGAAGGATTTATGTGGCGTAATATTAACATCTTATAGGATTAAACTGTAGCCTATTGTTTCTGGGGGAAAAAAAAAAGTATATTCATGGGCAAAAATAATCCAATTAAAGAAAGTAGTATCTCCTCTAAATGAATTTCTTTCAGATATTTACATGATCACAAGGTGTTTAAAATTGTCTACTGAGTTTTGTTAATTAAACTCACTGAAGTCATCTAGGTAAAGAATATACTTCTGTGAAGTCTCGATAATGACGCTGGTGGACAAACCTTAAAGCGTTATCTTCTGTGCTGCAAGCTAAGAAACACTAAACTTCTAATTGCGGAACTTCACCATTCAGTTCATATACACCTCTTAGAGTGAACTTTAACTTGTGCATTTTTTATTTATTTTTGTATAATTTCATTTAATTGCAAATATTAATTTCTCCTAATTAAATGTTGTGATGTGGAACTTTGTTATTTCATTGTACAATCATTCCTCACATATGGTATTATTCTAACTATACTTTCATTAGTTTGCAGTAAAATGCACATGCCCACTGCATTTTATTTTATATTGAAAAATAAAACTGGTCTGGTCTACCCATATATGAGAATACTTTCTAATCATATATCGGTTGCATATTCTTTGCAGCATATTTAATGAAAGATGATAATCATCTTTCCAGTATTTCACTGAATTACTTTGCACATAATTATCAGATAAATTTACTTTCACTATTACTTGTACCACTTTTTATTTGTTAAACACTTTAGTTGCATTAACCTTTTTGGGAATATCCATCTGACTTGATGCTGCTTCCATAATGCTTCACTATAATTTTAGTTGCAAATAATAATGTCATATATAAAAATTCAAAATAATAAATAATTTACTAAATAATCATAAAGAACAGCTGCAGAACAATGAACATTTTTAAGTTACTTTTTCTGATGCAAACTGATAGAAATCCTTATATTTCATATATAAATGTATGTGTGTATAGATATGGTTGTATATATTATAGATTGATAAAGTAATAAGAATTTATGAATACTATATATGTTACATGTATATTTATATGTTATTTCATACTTTACCTTAAATGAAACAATAAAGGCATCAGGAATCCAGTGATGAACAAGAGGAGTCAACATCTTTGGTACCACTCGTAGTGTTAAACTAAGGGGTTCATCAGATGAAATCTTGTGTTCTGACTTTTAATAAAAACGTAGAAAAATAAATGTTTATGTTCATTTACAGAAATGAAAATTCAAATACAATAAAATAATTGTTGGATTCCCAATTTAAAAAAAAAATAATCTAAAACAGTATATCATAACTGCCAAATTTGGGGATTTTTGTATAGGAAATTTTAAGTTAAATAGGGAGTTCATAAAATATCACATCAATACTAAAAATAAATAAATTATGATTAAAACTAAAAATAAAAAATTGCTTCGAGACTAGCAATAGGCTATTATGTTCAACTATAAACGAAGTAAATAGGCTTTCAGAGCGAATAATGCTGTTATCTCAACACCAACACTAAATAAAGCATTAATTTTTATTACTTTTACTCATCATGTCTAATTTATAGTCAGCAGACTAAGTATGAGTAATTATAACTCTTCTTCCACCATGTGCTATAGTAATATTGATACTACAAGCCATATAAAAAAAGCATAACAAAAGGAAGTACTTTTAATAGACTTAATTTTGTAAGAAAATTCCTTTACATAACACTCTTTAAACTGAGTATGGCATTTTTTTTATTATTTAAAACTACTTGTTAAACATAAAATCACGTCCGCATCAAAGAATATCAATAGATCCGAAACAAAAAACTAACACTAACGAAGGAGCGAATTTCGAGAAGGCGTTTGTTTTGGTTTCCAGGCAAGAAAACGATCGACATTTTTTTTTTTGTCCTACATCACACGAGCCATGACTCATTGACAAACATTTCTTTCCTTCTGTTGTAAACAGACAAGCACCATTTGTAGAATGTAATCCTAAGCTGTGAGAGTATATATTTTTAAGTTTAAGATTGCTTCATATTTTTTTTATTTGTGATAGATTATTTTACAGTTTCATTGCTAAGGATTGTTTTCAAAATTCTACCTAATTTTTGTACAAAAATCCCTATTTAAGGAAATTTACTGATTTTTTGATAAAATTTTAAATTTTTTTTTTTGTACAATTAGGAAGTTCCGAAGAAGGGGTGCAATTTACAATGTCTCCCGAACAAATCAAGAGAGAGTTGGCAGGTATGGGTTTACGGCAGGCTTTTTAGAAAATCCATTTTTTAGATAAAGTTGCATGCTTAAGGCTTTGATTTAAATCAGACATAATGATCTCATCTTATGTCTGACTGCAAATTATAATGAGTCATCTCTCTTTTCATATACTGGATGTCTGAGCCACCAATATTCTCCCAAATCCCAAATTTCCATTAATAGAGAGTCCATCAATTCCCATAGAATTTTAGATGGCTACTTGCAGTTTCTAGAATTTTAAATCATAGGAAAATGGCAACACAAAGGATAGTACAAACTATCAACTTGCATCACAATAAATAATTATTCATATAAATTAAGCTAAAATGTTGAGCAGCAGAAAGTTAAAGAGACAATGTCGTAGGATGCAAAATTAGGGGTGCGGTTAAATTATTAACAAGAAAAAATGACTCCTCACCAAATCACATGTTCTAACATGTGCAATGGATAAGTGGAGGTGTGGAATTAGAGAAGGTATATATAATATAAATATTCTTATTATAGCAATTGTTAAACAGAGATTTATAAGAAATTTTTGATTTTAGAATCCTTACCATGTCCCTTTCTGGTATATAGAAATCAGATACAGCTGCAGCAAGATAAAGTATTGCATCCTTTCCCATAGGCCTCATTGCTTGTGATGCAATATATAGCATATGTAAATATGATGATAAAGTCGTGAATTGAATCTTTAAAAGCATTTTCTTTTCTTTTATTTGTTTATATTCATTGAGAAGTGGAACTAAATCATCACAGACACTTCCTTCAACTGGAAGAAAAAAAAATCATTCATTAATTTTCAACAAAAATTACAAAAATAAAATTAATAAAATATTAAAAATATCATTTTCAATTTTTTTGTTATAATATTAATGCACATTTTGTAAAAAAAAAAAAAAAATATTAAAATTTTCTGATCAATATTTTTTACTTAGAACAAATATAAATTTAAACTCTAGTGTAAGAATTAAAAAGAAATATTTTGCTTTTTTTTTTCTTTAGTTTTAAAGCAAAATTCAATACCACTTGATTAAATACAAACATAATGAAAATAAAAAAAAACAACTTTATTAAAATAACATAGTAATAATTAATCTTAATTTTTCAATCTTTAGTATAGATATTGAATTTAATACAAATATAAATATTTAATGTAAATTAAATGTTAATATTCTATATTCACAATTAATAAAATGCAATTTTACTGCTATGGTCAAAGTTTTTAACATAAAATCGATAATGAATTTTATTTACAAATTATATAGCTGTTAACTTAATGTGAAGAAAAGAAGGAATATACAAATTTTCTAGTCACATATAGGTTAAATCTAAAACAAAATATATATTTTTAATTTTTTTTATTCCTCTATAAATGTTATTAATATTGAAGTAATCCAAATTCGCTTAATGCTATAATGATAAAACTGTTTATGAATTTGTTTGAAAATATAACAAATAAAATGCAATACCTTTGATACTATGTGTCCCATCATTATTCTTGTATGGGACACTTGATTCAAATAACTTTGATGGAGTAACATGTCGAAAAAAAGGTTCCAATGTTTTTTCTCTATGCATAAATATCACAGCATATCCAGCTCTTAAAAAATATCTGAATTAAATGAATGTAAAGTAAATAAACATCAAAATATTAATATTGAAACTTATATCAATAAATGCTAGTGATCAACAGATATATACAAAATAATTTGCTTTTAAACTTTTTTTTTCTTTAAAAATATTAACAGTTCATTTGAAGAAGAACTTTTGCTTTCATTTTTTTTTTGTCTATAACATCCTGAATTATCACTATTTTAATATACATGTTTGTAAATATTAAAAAAATAGAAATTACAAAATCTAGTCATTCAAAATCTTAGGGTTATTTTAAAACCTTGTGAATATATGAGTAAAGATATAAATGAAATGAAGCAAAAATATGTACCTACATATAGCAGTAATTAATTCAGAATAAATGATTTTTTATAATTGAGAAATTTTAAATAACTATTTTAAAAACAGTAATTTTTAGGCAAAGCAAAGTTCTAAAAAAAAAGAAAAAAAAAAATTTTTGTACAAAATGTGTAAAAAAATTTTTGTAATACAATAAAAAGAATGATCTGTTAAATATTTAAAGAATTCTTTAATTAATTGGTTATTGATTTATGTAATGCTTTTATTTTGAGAAACATACCAATTGTATAAATGGGCATTGGTAACATGCAGCTGACAATTATTGAAAAATCAAAAGAATCTAATGCAAATGATTAGAAGCTTGGAACCAAGACTTAACAAATAAATGGTTTCTTAAATCTTGACAGTTCAATTGAATCAGTCCTATAAAATCTTTTTAATATCTGTAGTCACAGATAGAAGTTACTGCATTAATAAAAAAAGTTAATTCCACACTTTTATCTTCACAATCTTGCCTATAAGTGGTTTAAGCATTTCTTGCTGATTTGTAGTATAAAAGTGAGGTTTCAATAAAATTCTATTTTTTTAAAGTAAATTATGTTTCATAATCAAAAAGTTCATATACAAAAAAAAAAAAAAAAAATTGATGAGCTTGAATTCGATATATATATATATATATATATATATATGACTTTTAGTATTGCATTATTTAGATATTGCAATGTGATAATTGTATGCTAGCAGCCTGTAAAATCTAAGGTTCATATTATTCATGTAAATTATAATATAATGCTTGTTTACTACTATAAGGAAATAAATACTTTTTGTTTGTAACTCTATATTTTTCTTACTTCAAGATAAAATTTTTATTTATCATCACAAGACTTAAAGTTTACTGAAATTTTTAAAAAACAAATTCGTTTTAAATTATTTGAGAACATAACTGCAATTAAAATAGGATGTCAATAACAGCTTTAATATTATTTTCATTCAATGCCTAGATTTTTATAGCATGCAGTTGGTAGTAAAAAATATTTTAAGTGTTTATAACAAATATTAAATTGCTTGAACATAAGAGTTGCATTCAAATATAACTATTTGAAAAAAAAAATCATAAAGTATGAATATTTTTTTTTAAGCATAACATTAATATTGAGCAAAAGTTAAAAAGATTGAATATGAGATATATAAATAAATATAATTACTCAAAATATAGAGAAATAAATACTACAATATTGATTGCAATGTTGATAAGCATAGATTGTCTTAATTTTTAAGATTTATACTTAATTAAAAATATTTTTATAAATAAATACCAAATGCAAAAGCAACTGTAATGTATACTGACATTTGAAAAATAAATTAGAATAATAGAAAAGGATACTCAGCAGATGTAGCACCTCTAGTTCCAGCACTAAAATTGTCAACAAATCTAACAGTACTATGCTCTAAAGGCACACTTGTTCCACCGGACAAAAAAAGAAGTTGATTAGAGAATACTTAAGATTTCTTTACTTACATAAAATAACACACAATATTATCAAAAATATTGTTTTCTTCTAAAAGATTAATTACAAAAAAAAATAATAAATATTACTAAAAACATTTATTAACAAGAAGACACAGCTTTTAAGATACAATTATTAATTATGTGATTATAAAACAATGAATAGTAATTTACATTTGGGACATTTTAAGAATGTTTTTTGCTTTATAATGTTGTATATAGTTTTATTAATGCAATATAAGCTTCACATCTTCTACCTTTCCCAACAAATCATTGTAAACATCAAATCAGTATTTTTTATAATGCGCCCTACAACACTATCTTTAGAAAAATGTAATTTTTAATGCTGATTGTGCTAAAAAAAATTACTTGCTTTAATGACTTGACTTGAAAGTCAAATTAATTATAAAATGTGACATACATTTGTTAACAGATGTTAAAACATCAAGTAATGAAATGGATGAATAAAAGTTTCTGTATAATAAGTTACATAATTTTTGTATAAATATATATGAGATAAGTAGGCTCATGAGAGAACCGAGTTTGCAGTTTTTTTTAAAAGCACTATTTCTAACTAAAGAATTTGCTTCTTTTGAGGAAAATTTAGATTTCCCAGAATTTTATGAAGCGCAAAAAAAAAAAAAAAAAAAAAAAAAAAAAACTTTAAGCAATTTGAAAGGAAAATTGTAAGAATAATTATATAATTAATTTTTCAGATATTTTTATTCTAGCAGTGAAATTTTAATAGGTGAATTCAAATGTTTATTGTACTAGACATAGGGAAGAAAGGAATACAACAGGATAATTTAATAATAATGTTTTAATGATTAAGTTACTCTATCACTAAATAAAAACTTAGTCACTCACAAATATTAAAATTTAAATTTTCATTATTATTATATTTAAAATATATATTAAATTATATTTTTATGTATCCCTTAGTTTAAAAAAATTATGATGAATGTTTTTGGAAAGTCCAGATTCAATGTGATAAACATGATCATAGTGAAAAATATGTACTCTTGATCACCAATAACAAATCTTTCATAATTTTTCACTATATTTAACTTATTAACTAGTTAAAATAAAATCCTTTAATTTGTTTGAGGAAAGAATTTTACTTCTTAAAATATAATTGTTATTACTGCATAAAAACACAATCCCTTTCATATTTGTGTATGATATAGACATTTTGGTAACAATGACAAAATCTTTGTCCATTAAATTATATGTAAAATTTATTTCAATATTTTTATAAATGTATTGATACATATATAGCATTTAGATTCTCACCAAGACAATACTGTTGTGGCAATAAGACAATATTATTGATATGAAAATAGTGAATTTTCTGCTCTTAATATTTTATGCAATTTGAGCTATAAAATGGATACAAAACTAGAAACATGTTATTAGGATATATATTTATGCATTGATTGCAGAAATATTTACCGAAAATGATAGATATATATTGATTGATGAATTTAAATAAAAATGGTAGATTCTAAAAATATTTTATGTGTAGAAAAGTACCATGTGCAGAAAAAACACTTGCAGTTTGGATTACATAGCAAAAATTAAATAATTGTAGTTGGGTTAATGTGAAATCACCAGTTAAGTCGAATTTCATATATGATTGACTAAACTTTCCATAAATTTATAATGCAAAAACATAAATACACTCACTGTGACCAGCACTACATTCCTTTCCATGGATACATGATAATTACAGAAATTTGAAATCTGTGTTTTGATTTCAAGAAGGCCTTTGGGTGGAGGATTTTCTTCATAGAATTTTTTCCATTCCTTATCACTCATTACGATCAGCTAAAAAAATATTTATTTCAATAAATTAATGTAAATATATACATATATAATTGGTCAAATAAAATATAAAGAAATTCATTTTAAGCTGTAAGCAGATTTATAAAATACATTATGTTTTAACATTCTATTGTTTTTAATCAAATTTAGAAAAGATTTTAAGTGAGATATTTACATTCGGCATTAAGAGAATTTAACAAAGTTTAAAAAATAGAATATTCAATATTACTTTTAGTCAGCATTTCAAACATCTTTCATTTATTCGTAAAATTATATGTATGATGTCATAGTATAAAAATGAAATAAACTTTTTAGAAATCTTACTTTTATTGAAGTAACAGGGATAACATTTAAATACAATAAAACAAACGCTTATATCTATTAAAATTAATAGAAAGAAAACTTTCAGGTTCTAATTATTTTTATAAAAATCACTATACTCTTCTATAGTCATAGTTTAATAAACAGAATATACTCTCAATATTCAATGTAATAAAAACAAATATTAATATTTTATATAAAACCGAAAAATATAGCTTTAATTTATAAATCATATACACTTATGCCATCACTTTTTTTTTATTACAAGAGTATTTAAAAATTATTTATGGCTAATAATGGTTATACTCTCTACTTATGGCTCCAATAACAAAACAGAGTAATCATGAAAATTAATGCTATTTTAAATTCTTTTCTGGCAGCTTGTATTTTTGATAAATAGCAACCTCAAGAGTTGTTTATTATTTATAGCCAGATTAGCTAAAATTATTAAATAAATTGCAAATAACTTAAATTTTTCACCCCTTGAATTTAATTTTTAAAAAATGTAACTTTTATTCAGAAGAAAAAAAGAATTTCTTTCTTACAGCTGCTTTTAAGGAGAAAAAGATGAATAAAAAAAAGAAAGAAAAAAGAAACAATCACTTACAAGTAGGTTTTACAATTTAAAATAGAAAATTAATATTTATTAAGTAATAGTTTTAATACTGATTAAAAAAATGCGAAGAAAGATTAAAAGTGTAAAGTTAATTTATTGAAAAATAAAAAAAAAAAACAGTTAATGAAATGCATAGATAATCTAATATATATATTCACTGGCAAGAGCAATGTTACAACTCAACAACATTTATTTTAAAAATAAGTACTTTCCTAACAAGCACATACACATTTTCAAACAATACTGACATATCATATAATACAATCATCTTACACTTAAAATACTTCATTAATTTAAAACCATGCAGTTTGATATACATATTTTTATATTAATGAAGAATGAACTTATCACAAACAATAATTTTTTTAGTTATGCTATTAATGCAAATACATTAAAATTATAGTTTATAAACTGCTGCTAGTAGCATTAAGATTACCTGATAAGAAATCTTTTAGTGTAATAGGACTTACTTTCTTATGAAAAAGAATAACAATATTAAGGCTTCTTATAAGAAGATAAGATCCTGAAAATACATGTTTTAAGCAATCAATAAAAAAAGTTCTTATTCATTGAAAAAAAATATATACTCATAAATATTTTTATATATAAGTATTATGAGACATTTTAACTGAAGCTTTATAAATAAATCATAAATATATTTTTAAATCCACAACTATTTTATTTGAATTCAAGGAAGAGTTGTTTCAGTTGTAACCACATACGTTGAATTTAAAATAAAAATGATTACTATATTACTTTTAAACAAACAAAGTATCCCATGCTAGTTTAATTCGTCATTTTAAAATTTGTTCAGCTTTCAAATACAAGGAATAGATAAAAGTTTAGAAAATAATAAAAATAATTTTTATACATTAAATTCACAATAAACATGTAAAAACTAATAAATGTTTAAATAAATAATATGAGTTTTTAAGTAAGTTTAGAAACCATTATTATTTTTTAAAAATAACTCAAATTTTGAGGTAACAAATATCAATAAAATTTACAGGAAAACTTTTACAAAATTTTAATTAGAAATAATTAATCAAAAGCAATCTTACAAACTACAGTATTTATAAATAATTATAAAAATAAACATTAATTTTATTAATCACCAAATATATTACTTACAAAATATAAGCACCATAGGAAATGAAATATAATGTCTGATCACTATAAGTTAAAGGAAAAAAATTCTCGAAACTGATGTACTATGGCCTATGAAGGCAATAAAATTACAAGGTCACAACATAATTTGAAAACAAACTTTCCTGATAACGAAACTAATACTCACAGCATGCGGAAATTTTTTCGCCTCAGTTACGGTTAAAAAATTATATTGTGTATGAAATTTCATTTATAAAAATTTTACTAATTTCTTATACAGAATTTAAAATTTAATTAAATATATAAAAGAAAAAGAAAAATCTCAGGAACAAAATTTTTTGTTATATTGTTTCTCTTGTATTTTAAGAAAATTTCTTTCTGCATTGAATGATTGTTTTTTTATTTTTCGGTTTTAACTGCAAAGATTCAGCAACCGTATGCATTGTTTACATTTATCCGCAAAATTTTCAAATGTGTGTTACAGTTTCATAATTGAACAAGTCACCTCTGTTGATAAATAATCATATATTTCTTGTGTCTTAAAATTTTTTTTACACTGATCTATTTACAAAATTCATAATTTTTTTTTGTATCAAGAATTTTAAAAAGAAGTTTTTAAAGGTGGATAAAATGCTATTTATATTTTAAGGTAAATTAATTTTCACTTAAAATTTTTTAAAACTATTTTAAAGTCTTTAATTCTTATAAAATCCTTAAAAATGGTGAGGCACTTTTATCTCGTAATAATTTCGTAACTTTGTACGAAAAAATGTGGATTAATGTTTAGTAAGTTTATATAAAAATGATTTCTAGTTGAGTATTATAAAATGATACACAATTTTTTACAATCAATTATCATATATTGCACTTAACTAAATATTTTTGTTAATATTTCTGAATTTTTATAATGTAATTTTATATTGCTTTTAAAAAGCTTGTCTGCTTCTTCCTTGGTATTACCAAGTTGAATATTTTCAACTTTCTTGCTAAGTATTATTATATTATTATAATTATATTATTGCAATTTTTAATAAATATTATTCTATAGTAATTATTGAAACCTTTTTTTCTAAGTCAATTTACTTTATTTTTATTATTTATATCATTAAATGTATTTCAAGAGTTAATACCTCTTAATCCATTTTAGTAAATGCATGCACATCTAGCTAATATTATCTATGATCTCCCAACAATTTTTTTATATTATTTCATAATGACTGTATTTTATTAAGTAAGTAGTATTAAAATGCATTAATGCTGTAATTGATAATTATTTATTTATTTAATTAAATTTAAAAAAATCAGTTAATGAAGTTCAATATATTTTGTATCTATTAATTAGGAAAATTTTTTTTATTAAAAATATTAAATTTTTTTGTTGATGCATATAATAAATAAAAACAAATTCTATTAAAATAATTTTATCTGTAACTGAATTAAACTTTTGTTGATTGAGGATATTAAAAAAATTAATTTTTAATTTTAAAAATTTTCTTTGCTTGCTTTTAGGCAGTTAAAGGATAAATCTGGGACTATGAGAAATTGGCCTTATTTTTGTTTTCTTTTGAAACATGCACAAGACTTAAAACAAGTAACTTCACATTTTATGCTACAAAAATGTAATCTACAAATTTTTTTATCAAAACCACATTATACCCTTTACTCACAGAAAATCAGGACTTTTCATAGTTCAAACATTTTGAAGAAAGCTCGGAAGACAAGGGAAGAAAAGGTAAACTTATATTAATACATGATAAATGAGAACATATTTTTTATTATATTTATAGATATTGCATTTGGTTATTTCAGTAGAATTATTTTTGTAATATATTTTTTGCTATCTCAATCTTGTGAAAACTTTATTAATGTAGTTATTTTCTGTAATTGATCTATTTTCTTCACTGGAAAACAAAATACAATGAAAAATTAAATCATATGTGGTATACTTTAATTAATAATGTTTTTAAAGTCTATTTCTTCTTTATATCTTGCTATGTTTTATTTCTGGTCTATATGTGGAAAGAAGCAATGACCATGTTTGTTTTATTAGAAATACCTAGAAGAAAATAACTTGTATTTTGTAATATATATGTATTACTATTGTTCTACTATCTGTTCGTAACAATTTCAGTGTTTTTATGTGTATTTTCGAAAACCAGGTTATTTCCGCGGTAAAATGACTTTTTTTCTAGAAAGGCCATAGTGAAGATTTTTTCTCAGGAATAATGAAGTTAAAGCTATTATTTTCTCTCTCCTTCAAAGAGAGACAAAACTGAAGAGAGAGTTTTTTCCTCCTCCTTTCTTCTGTAATGATTTGAATGTCGGAAACAGGTTAGTTTTCTTTTGGCTGTATAAGCCATTGTGGATCCTTCCACCATCTAGGTATGAATAAGGTTTTAACAGAGCATTCTTTAGAAGGGAGGTTGGCACAATTGAGGGACTTTGTTATTAACAAATGTCCCTCAATTATTTTCATTTTTGATATAGTGTAGGAAAGTTGAAGAGTCAGTCTAACATATACTTGAAATTTTTAAGTATTAAACCTTGCTCCTACCTGTGAACAGTTCTTCCTTCAACTGACTTCATCTACCTTCATATTGATAGTTATGACAACCCTCACCAAGGAGAAAGTGCAAATGCTACAATTTACTTGTCAAAGACACCAGATATTATAAGATTCTTGTTCAAAGAAAGAAATTTTCCAATATTGCAGAAAAGAACATCTTCATTTCTGTTCCATAACAATCCAAGAAATGATGTAGGTTCCGTTTGATTCTCTTCTGTCGCAAGAGTAGAATGTTCCCTTCCTCTTAGGTAAAAACAACCTGTAGCCAAAATCTATTCTGCTTCTTGAATAAACTGTAAAAAGTCTTTATTTGTCACCAAAGTCACACAGTTATTAACATAGAATGTGCTTTGCAACTTCTTAACTACGTCCAGAGGGCAGCGCGTGAAAGGTGAGTGCTTTTCACGAAAGTTTTTCCAAACCAATTTGTCGCTGTGTGGACAGAAATCGAGCAAATGCTCTTCACAGAAGAAAATCCCAGCTCCAGATACAGTGGCTTTTGGTTACATTTCAAAGGGTTTTTCACTTTCAATTTGGATGACATTTTCAACCTGTCATTCTTAACGAGAGTTTTTAGCCATTATTACTTAATGGAGTAGAGCGGACATTTAATTTAATAAATTAGTATGAATCTATTTAATTATTTTGTGTAGTAAAATGCTGTTGAAATGATTAAAATTCTTATAAATTTAAATAAGTTAGCTGAAGATCAGAAGCATAAATATAATTTTTGATTTCTTTTACATAATTTAGTTTATTGTTTTCAGTTCTATTTTTCATAAATGTAACTTTACATTTTTAAATAAAATTTAATATATCTTGTTTTTAAATTCCAATAAAAGTAAATTACTACTTCATTTTGTTTATTTATTATGATAGGCTTCTAAAACTTTTTCATATATATATAATGTCATGTTTTATCATGTTTATATTTAATATATTATAATATGCTTTAAATGGTGATTCATTTAAAACATATTGTGAATGGTTTCGTTTACTTCTCAAATATGTGAAAACTAATCATTTCCTTTGTTTTTCAGAAATTTAAAAATATAATACAAGTAAAACAAAAATCTAAATTACCTAGAATACAACTTTGGACTGGTTGCAATCCTCTTGAGATTGCTGATATGACCAACCGGGAGTTAAGTAAGTTTGAAATAAATTGATTTTTTTTATTCCTAGCATCTATTTTTTTAAATGTTAAATATTTTTATAAAGAAAAATTATTATTTTCTTTTTGTTCTTTTTGAAAACTATTTTTAAAAATATTCGTCTTGATTATATTTATTTTGATTGTTTGATTCATAAAAATTCCGCTTTGCTTTATGCTATGCTCCATTTATTTAAACTTACTATATGTTGTCCAATTGAATTTATATCTTGTGCCGAATTTAATTAGACCGTCATCTGCTATTTTTTTTCACCAGTGTGCTCAAAGAGTGCTACCGCTGCCCAAGGGAGAAAAATATATTTGAGCCTACTTTAAATTTAACATTGCAATTTTACATTACATTTACAATATATGTCCAATATTATTGAACAAAGAAATTTTTATTAGTATATTTTATTTATCTCTATTAGAGTTTTTTTGGAAATAATTGTTACCTTTGTGGCTCTCAATGGCACAGGTTTTGGGTTCAAGTCCCAGTGGTGTTATGATGTTTGTAGAATTCCTGTATTTCCTGTCTAATATGTCTGTAGAGTGTTGAATGTAGTTCTGGCAACCGAATCCGTAAAAGAAAAATACATCTCCTACCTCGAAATCTGCCAATAGGCAGACGGCCTTTGTCCACAAGGAGTTTGTTGTGCCGATGAAGAAGAAAAAAAGTGTGTCTAGCTTAGCCCAAATATTTTGAATCGACAAAAGTGTTGTTTTATTTTATTGCATTTTTGGAAAGCCTTCCGTACCTTTTTGACAGAGTGCTATTATTATCAGTCAAGCGACCCTTCTCCACTTGTATCTGTTCTGAAATGAAAATTGGTATAGTTTTTTAAAGAACGATAACACCAAGCGATATCGGATTCTTGGGGTACTGAGAAGATTCTAGAAAGTGAAAAGATTACTAAAATGGACAAACCTGCGTTCGCCCCATAGAACTCAAATGGAATGCTTGAGGCCTTTCGACATGATGATATCCGCCGAAGAACACTCAACAATTGAAGAAGAGGTTTATTAAGGCCTTACATCAGCAATTGTTGGATAATTGTGGAGAATAATTGTAAAGTATGGAGATGGTGCAAAGCATTGTAGTTACAGGAGATCATATCCTTTGCTAAGGAACATCTGTTTTGGACAATCATTTTTACCAATTTTACTGTTTCGATAAAGTCTACTTTTGTTTAAACTGTATGTTTTCTATTCATCTTTGCATTGGTATGGTTTTATGATCCTTTTAAGTATAAAATAATCTCTGTATTCGAAATTTCATGTGTCTCAAGTGTTTTCTTGTGAAGTTTTTTCAAAGAAAAACTCTTTATGTTTTGTATACCAGTGTAAAATTCTATATTTAAATTGCTTCTAATTTTTTCGATATCATGCATTTTTTATAGATGATGTTTATAAAGCAATATCTTATTTGGAGAATGGTGCAGCCTATATGGATTACAACGTAGGTAAAAGAGATTTTTTTCTAAAATTAATTATTTCTTTTGTATTGATTTTAGTATTGACTTTTTACTTCTAATAAATTTTACATCATAATTTTTATAAGTTATTTTAAGTTTGACTAAATGTTTGCAATGTATGCTTTGTGGTATAAATTATATTACCATTATTTTCTGCTTATGATCTATGGTTTATACATTAAAAAACTGTAGAATTTGTGGTGTGGATTATAGGACACATATATTGAGTATAATCTGTAATTTTTTTTTTTTTTATTTCTTATTGAAATTGCTACTTAAATGTGAAGGATTTTTTTGAAGAGTATTCATATTTATAATTTCATGTCAGTGTTAAGGAAATCAACAATTTTTTAAAACAACTAATTGAAAGATTTACGGAATGCGGTAATTGATAAAAGATAGCCTTGCTTTTATAAAAGGAGGCAATATGCCATGATGCATGTCTCACATGCTGCACATCATGAATTTTATTAATCAAGATTTTTTAATTTTATATAGCAAATATCACATGCATCGCAAATTTTCAAAATTTTTTTGCTAAATTTGTTCTGTTATTAATGGGGTGTAAAATGCTGGGAGGATGTAAAACTTTATTTGAAGTTTTCAAAAAGTTTTCTTTCCAAATTTTCTGTCGATTTTAGTAGGCTATTTTAGTATTTTTAGATCTGGCTATATGTATTGTTCCATGTTATTTACTGTTTTTCGTTATGGAGATCATATTACAATAAAAAAAAAGTAGGCTTTGCTATTTGAAATTTTCGGAATTTTGTTACTGTAACTGTTCGAATTTAAATGTTGTTTTTCATGATTCTTGAGCACATATCTCAAAATGCCTTAAACAAAAATTTTGTTTCTGTGAGCAGTATAATAGCTAAGGGCTCATATATTGTGAGGGTTTTTTTATAATCTCCCTGCACTTTTCTTTTATTCTTACAGTGTTTTTTATGTACATTTTTTCTTTATTCATGTTGTAATTTTTAAAGATATAATCAGTTAGTTTATCATATTATCATAGCCTTAAAAAATTTAACAATGCAGTGTTAATTAAAAATATTAACACATCATGTACAAAAGAACAACTGTATTTGTATATGACATGTCGAAAAAAAAAAAAAACACACAAACAAGGAATAGGCGCAAATCGTTGGTAAACTATGCTTTGCTGCTTATTAATCAATGTTGTTGTTTTCATCGCCGAAACTTTTTGACTACCATCTATATACACTGTTGCAGATTGATAGAAAATTGCAGTACTTAATTTCAATTGTTTAATTTTATTAAATTGTTTAATTTTGCTATAAATATCCTAAATATAACATCTAAAACCAATTTTAAAATGCGAACTTTACTTTATAGAAATTCATGATACAGGAGCTATAATTGCAATTGCTAAGCGCCTGGGGTATCGAGTTGAATTTATAAAAAATCCTAATTTGGAACAGGCAAAGACAAAAAGAATTCAGGATCTTGTTAAAAGGTATTTACTGTAATTCAATTTTTAATTTGGATTTGGAAAATACATTTAAGTACATTAATCTTAATAAATTAACTTATTAATTTATCAATTAAAATTGTTAATTTTTATCAAAAGTTTGTTATTAAGTTTTTAAATTAGATATTGTATTGGTTATATAAGTTTCATAGAAAAAGAACTCCCATCTTCATAGAGTTATTTTACAATAATCTTAATTGTGTTTCTTTTCTTAATCTATTTATCTAATCTGGTATTTTTTCATTATGGTATACTTTGTTTATCTTTCTATTGTTTGTTTTGTTATCTGTCAATTGTCTGTTTTTGTTATGTTTTGTTATTGTTCGTTTATATAAAATATTATTAAAAAATAGCAATTATTAGTTAAATGTATCTTATAAAGAGAGATTTCATATCTGTTACAGATTTCATTCAGACTTAAATGTGTGTTAGACTTATGTGCAATTAAGATGTTAACTGGACAAAACAGCAAGAAACACTACTGAATAACGTTCTAGAAAATTAAATTATAGGAAAAAAATAATTGATAACTAAAAATTAATATTCAAAAAGAAAAATATTCTCTTTTTGCTAAGTGAGATGAAAAAGTATATACAATGGATAAACAAATATAAAAAAATAATGCTTCTGTTAAAAAATAATTATTAATTTATGTAATTTTGGTATACATTTTAAGTTAAATGGAATGCAAATTAAAGAAGAAAATTCTTTATGGGAATTTAACATGCACTCTCCTTAATAAATAAACCCATGTCACTTGCTGGTGGTTAAAAAGGAATCTCAATCATAGAAAATCATTTAAATATTTCAAATTTAATTTTCTTGAGATTTATTCATTCATGAATGTTTTTTTCATAGACTTAACATTCTAGTTAGGATCTGCGCATATTATAAGTTTGGAATCAAATCTGTGACAGATAGTTTATGATGTCTTCTGTTAAATTCCATTACTACTTTTAATTTTTATTTCTTTCCTTTCTGTTTAAAATAAGACCTCCTCCAGAGGCAAAAGATTTGGTTAAAAAACCTCCAGTGGTTGCAATTATGGGTCATGTAGATCATGGAAAAACTACTTTGTTGGATTCATTACGTCATTCTTCAATTGTTACTCAAGAGCATGGAGGAATTACTCAACATATTGGTGCCTTTACAGGTATATGTATTATTTATTATGTGTATCCATTGTTTATTTGAAGTTTCATATATTTTGAAAGCACATTTTTGGTGTATTTTTGAAATAAACTTTTTATTGTTTATTCAATTTGTTTTTAATATTAAAGTATTAATTATTAAACTGATTCAGATAAAAAGAAAGTAGCTATATCATGCATGCCTCATTGCTACTTAAAATGATATTTTAACTTTTCCTACTTTTTAACAGACACTAAAAATTTATTTCTAATTAATAATTTATTACTGATTCTTTCTTGATATTTAATTTACTAGGATATTAAAAAGTATTATTATTGACAATTTGTGTAAAAATTAAAATTCAAAATAATGTTTGTCATGTTTTTCAGTACTTATGAATTATCATTTCAGAAAAATAATACTTTTTATGCCTTTTATAAATAATTTTTCTTACCCAATAACATAGTAATCTTTCAGAAATTTCAGAAGAATTCTTTTTTAAATTGACTTTATTATTATATGTGTTTATCACATTATACATCCTTCTGGGAAAACATTATAAAAAGAAATCTAAATTTCGTGCTTTCCTACTTGTGTAAAAAATGTTTCCTACATTGTGTAAAAAAAAAAAAAAAAAAAAAAAATCAAAAAGCATTTAATTAAACCAAATTAAAATACTCATTTGCATTATATAATAGATATTAATAAATCATTTTTTAAAAATTTATGTGCTGTCCATCATTAACAGATCCTTCATTATGTTTCTACCAAAGCATTTAATTCACCAACATCAGCCCTTTTTGTATTTTAAGGTTTATATTGAAAATTCTTTAAGTTGCAGAATTTAACCATAATTTTTCTATGGATTGTCTATAGTTTTTACAGAATTCAAATATCAATTACATGTTACGAGATTGTCAGCCGGGAAAATAGTTGTAATAAATCATATTTCAAGAAATAATTTAGAACAGAACATCTTCAAAATTTTTAAAATACTATCTTATTGTTACAAAGATATGTTCTTTGTTATTTTGTTAAAATTAAATTCAGCTAATATGAATTATATATACTCAATAAAAGATTTATGCTGAATTAAGGTGTTATATATTTAAGGTTATCAAAGCTATCTTGAATTGTATCTAAAATTGAATTTCATTTATTCTATTGAACTATAGTTATATGGAAACACTATTTATTTTTGAAGGACATTTTTATGAAATTATTCTGTATTCAAATATGATTGCTGATTAAATAAATTGTTATAGCATAATTAAAACATTGATGTAAATACACATTAAATAAATTAAAATTTTGAAACTGTTTTAAATGAAGAAATGTGTCATTATTTATTTTCATTAAAAAATCTGTGGGTTGATTCTAGTTAACAAATGCTTAATTATGAAATAATTAAGTTTTGAATGTCTTTTTGCAAATATTAGTCATATTATTTAACTTATTTTTAGGTTATGATTTCATATATTGTGTTTCTTTCTTTGTTTTTAACTGAATTAAAATAATTTTTAGTGAATCTGCCTGTGGGACAGATTACTTTTCTTGATACACCTGGTCATGCTGCCTTTAAATCAATGAGAGCTAGAGGAGCCCAAGCTACTGATTTAGTTGTTCTTGTAGTAGCTGCAGATGACAGTATTATGGAACAAACTGTGGAGTCTGTTAGATTTGCTAGAGAAGCTACTGGTATGAAGACATGTATTAAATAATAATTTATCAAAATGATGAAAATTTTAATAAACTAATGCATTTAAATTAAATTACATTTGAAACTATATTTAATTAAATTCATTTTTAATTATAAAAAAATATATGTATTCTATTTTATGCTTACAAAATTAAATAATACATGCATATTTAATTTTTCTTATTTTTAAGAAGGGAAGTTTCATTATTATTTCCGACACATATTTTTAGAAGCATAAAATTTAAAAGATTAAATATAATCTTTAAAAAAAGTATTTTTCACTAGTGTGGTATGTTAATTTTCTGATATATCTTTTTTACTTTTGTATTTGTGTATGTCTACTCAATATTTGCTTTTGCTTTGTTTTTCATCTAATTTTTTTTAAGTGAAGGAGTGGGGGATGAAGGGGGGGAGAAGGAATATGGTAAATAAAATGTTTGTGGGTCTATTAGAATGTTTCGATGAGCCTGAGTAGAGTTATACTGTATTAAATTGGAGTATAAAGCAATGTTCGCCATATTTAGCTCTAAAGACACTCCTATTCAAAATGTAGAACCTTCCCTGAACTATTTTGAACAATAAATAAAAACTAACAACTTGTAATAAATTAAAGTAGAAAATAATTGTATAAATGTATAGGCAATTTATATGAATATCAAAGCTAAAAGAAATATAGAAATTGAAAATATTACTAGAAAAAAAACCCCAAACACTGACAGTTGGGCCAATTGAGATATCATATTTACTTTTGGCGATCTTGTACTCAAACACACTACGAAATGATAAGCCATCATTTCTTAGTTTTGTGTAAGAGATTTAAATAAATAGACTATTTTATTCAGTTTATTATTTTTCTTCTTTCCAGTTCCTATAATTGTTGCTATCAATAAAATTGATAAACCAACTATAAATGTGGTGAGTATATTTTATATTTTATGAATTTTTTTCATAATGTATTTATTTCACCAAATGTATTGGGTGTTTTGCCAGAGGAATAATTAATAATATTTTTGTATAAATATGTATAAAATATGATAATAGATTTAGGCAAACATATTAGTTCATTATATTAACGTATTAAAGTAGACATGAACAGATACTAGCTTTTTTATCACATCCTATTGTAATGCATAAATGCCCATCATTAATCATTACATATTTTTTATTAATGTTCTTTTCTTTAATTACTCCTGCTAATTTTATACTTTATTCTGAAATTAATTTTTATTGATATCGAATACTTCAATTAATTTTGAAAATAAAAAAATACTTTAAAAACGAATACTATGTATTTTTGTAAAAATTTATCCTAAATGTAGATTTTTATGCAGTCTCCTTTCAATTTATTTTATGTAGGATAAAGTGAAGCAAGATCTTTTAAATCTTGGTATTCAAGTTGAAGATTTCGGTGGAGAAGTTCAAGCAATTCCAATTTCTGCTCTTAAGGTATGTTGTTAAATAGTTTGTGCATTTTTATTTCTTCAAGTGAGATTGTTAATATGTTTGCTCGAAGGAATTTCAAGGTAAAGTAACTGATTTACAGGCAACTGAAAAAAGCATTTACTTGCTCTGAAATGTGTAAATGGAATAAAAAATATAAATTTAAATATGTATTAATAAATTTATTTTATTTAAATTATTATTGTAAATCAATTGTTGTAATTGTTATTCTCTGGAAGTACATTTTCTCTAATTAGTACTTCTGAAATTAGCTAAGCATAAAAATGTTTTTTATATAATTGAATCATAGAAAAAGTTTTATTGTTTGTTTGTAATTTTATTTTTAATTTTAAAAAGTGATCAATTTTTTTCTTAAACAGAAAATTAATTTAGATCTGCTAGCAGAAGCTATTGTGACACAAGCTGAATTAATAGGTGTTGGAGGAGATCCTACAGGTCCAGTTGAAGGTGTTGTATTAGAGGCCAGTTTGGATACAACAAAAGGGTAAGTATGAAATTTTCATATATTTATAAATTTGAGATTGCATTTAGTAGCACTGAATAAGCATCAAGTAAAAAGTCCATCTCAGTAACTGAGTGGTTATTATGGTCTCATAAATAATCTGTCATAAGAATGTATAATATCATGGATCATTTTTACTACAAGTAAAATAATTCTTATATTTGTCAAATTTTGTGCTATATGTACAAATTGGCTTTAAATGATTTATTTTTAAAGGTAAATGATGCAAAAAATGTCAATGATAGAAATATATTGTTTGCTGAATTTTTGTGGTGAGCAGTAACTTTTAAATGTACTAAAACATTGTCAGGACATCGTGGGTGTTATCAGGTTAGTCTTCTTGAACCTGCTGATAAGCAAGGAGGAAAATTCGAGTAATTGCCAGCAAAGCTGATTCGCGTATCAATAAAGAACTTTAGTGGGAAATGCTTACCAAAGCCAAAATGCCTGTTGTCTTGTCTTCGAAGGAAACATAGCATATTTTCTCTACCAGCCTAGCCCTGCCAGATGATACAAACAATCCTTGCAATATCAATGCTTTCATATATCTGAAAGCAAGAACTCTTTTCTGGGCTAGGATTTATTTTGGTAAACACTGATATTTTGGTTGGATACTTAAAGACCCTGAATTCTATAAAAATGAAAAAATTATCTTATCTGACTCTTGTACTTATTATTCTTGAAAAATTATCTTATCTCTTTGGGCATGATTTCATCCTACTCAGTAAAAAGAGCAGCTTCCCTTTGAAGTGGATGTGGTTTTTGTTACATTCAGTAAGAAACATGTTGCCAGGAGTCTGACCAAGACATTTCTTGTAAAATCTCCTATCTCCACCAAGAATGGCTTTGCTGAACTTTATGATGAAGAAATGCTAGTTGGGGAATTTATTTCACCTACACCCAAGATACTCTCAGTGATAGACCCTGCAGGAATTTTAAAGATATCCCAAAGCTATTAGATGAAAACTTTAATAAAATTGTTTCATTGAAACTTTCAGGTGATGACTTGAAATGCCTTCATGACACATGACACCAAAACTACCTGCTCTTCACCTTTCTCAGAGGAAAGGAAATTGACTCTTTTAGGATCCCTCCTAAAAATGCTAGGCGAATGCAGCCAGTTATCAAGGGCTTGCCAATTGATAACATCGATGCATAAATCGAGTAATCCCTTTATCAGATGAGATTCACTGCTGAGAAAGTATCTCAAATAAAAAATTTGACCAAGAAGCCTATCACTTTGTGACAGATTGTGTTACCTCAAAAAGAAGCGAATTCCCATGTCCATAATGTAACAAAGATGCTCTACCTTAGAGTCAGTGGAGTGATTCAAGCACAGCCTTTTCTAATCTTTTGAAGTTTAAGTGATAATTGTTTTATTATCAATTAATTATTAAATTTCCTTGCAAAGTATTTTATTATATTAGAAATAATGTTATGATTAAATCAATAGTTTCATTTCATTAAAAAAAAATTGTCATTTAATTTAATTTTAAAATTATGTGTTAATCAAAAATTTTAAATTTTAATTAAAACTTTTAGATTTTCTCTTGTAATGTAACTCATAATATTAAAAATATTACTTACATGTTTATATTCAATTACTGTAAGTTAATTTATTTGTAAATTAAAACTTTTTTTTTTTTTACTTCTAGAAAAGTATCAACAGCTTTAGTTCAAAGAGGAACTCTTAAAAAGGGATCTATTCTTGTTGCTGGAACAGCTTGGGCAAAAGTAAATTCCTCGTTTGTAGTACTTAATTATATTTGCTTAGTATTGTATTTAAAATTATTTTATTTTGTATATTTGCATTGCTTTAAAATAGTTTATTTTATTGTTTTTTATTTTCTACTATTGCTCACTGTGATTCCATTAGTGATTATTATTTCACATATTTTTCAAGGCTGTTGTAAAAACAACTACACAAATATATTAACCTGTTCAATAATCATTTCTGTATAATTCTTCAAATTGAGTTTAAAGTTAACAAGAAAATGCACACATACATGTTACATCCATCACACAGTGGTTTCATCTGTGAGCATTCTGTATTAGATAGATACATTCTAACTATAGGCCTATAAATCAGGATTATAAGGAAATGCAAATGAATATTCCAACTGAATTGCTAGAATTTTGTCAAGCTACTGGGTGTTTGTGTGGTTCAACAGTAGCTTTTTAGGTGAATATTTGATCCTCACTTCCATGAAGATTCGTTCCACATTCCATTCACACTTAAACTTGTTTATTCGGGTAGGGAAGTGGCACATCTTGGTATCCAAGTGTCCAAACTGAAAAACTAACTCTGAAAACCTTTCATTTGGGTGTGGCAGCAGCACGCTTGTGGTATCCGAGGTGTCAACTACATAATCATTGATATGGAGTACATGTTTGATCCCTTTTCTCATGGTGTGTGCACAATGCTGAATCCTGATTCTAGCAAGCCAATGACATGCTGGTGGCATAGAAAGTGTCAGCTACTATATTGTAATACAATAAGAACAATGTCGTATGGCTGCTTTTTTGACATGAAGTCGATTGTTAACTGTCCCTCTAAAATGTTGATGTGTTTTATATAACATGAGGATAAAAATATGTTCTGCATATACTGTAATAACAAGTCCAGTCCACTAATGAAACTTCTTTTCATTAGCACAATAGACCCATGGTGGGCCAAGACCGTCTGCTGTTAGCATATTTTGATACAGATGTTCCACTTATGAAACTACTGTTATAAAATTCATATTATGATATGGGGAATTAATGAATTATATACCAAGATTTTTGCTTTATTTTTATATTAATTTACGTATGTGTACTAATGCATAAGTTTTAATTCTAAGCTATCTACCCTATACTTTTATAGGTTCGAGGCATGTTTGATGAAAATGGAAAACAGCTCACTGAAGTAAGACCAGGCATGCCGGTTCAGGTAGTAGGTTGGAAAAGTTGGCCAGCAGCTGGAGAAATAATATTAGAAGCTGACTCAGAAGTAATGTTCTTTATTGTCAAAAAAAGAAAATGTTTAAAAAATTTATCATTATAAATTTTCAAATGAAGTAAATTTATTCTTATTTTTATATATTAACATTCATCCATCAACTTTTGTGGGAAAATAACAGATCCCATTATGCAATAATTTGGATAGGGAAATATGTGCTTCTAAAAATACATATGGATGGATCAAAGCCGAGGAGAAATTTTAAATATTATCTTAAAAAAGCAAACATTTAAATCTTTTTCAATAGCTAATAGTAGCTACAATATTTTCGACACACAATTTTGAGTGAATACTCCCAGAGAGACCTTTGCAGATTTGCACCTTCTTTTCCTTCTCCTTGAGCTCAATAGAAGTACATTCCTTCATGCATATATATTTTGCTTTCCTCTGATATAGATACAGAATTTTTCAGACTTGACTTATTGATTTTTGAACATGGCTTACCAAATTTAGAGCACTGCTATGGTCCTTGAAAATTAAATTAGAATTTAGCAGAAAATTAGAACTCTTAAAATAATGAATTATATCGACTTTTAAAAAACGATAATAAATAAATAAAACGAAAATAACATCTTAAATATAAAAGATTTAACATTTTTTTGCATTATTAACATTTAAATTTTTAACACTACTAATTATCTCAATTCTATTGCTACTTCAGTGAATGCATTATTCTCTTTTGTTATTATATATTAAAAAATGTCAAAATAATGCTTAATGAATTATTTTAGATGCTTAAATAAATTTCACTTTTCTGAAATCTGTATTTGCTTTAAAATATCGTTATTGAAAAGCAAAGAATATGATCTAAACTTAAAAAAATTTCTTAGTTAATTGCATTATTTTTTACAGAAACATGCACGTTTAGTTGCGGAATACCGAGAACAGAAACTAATGGAAGAAAAAATGGCTACTGATCAGATTATTATAGAAAAGAAAGCACAAATGCATTATGAAAAATATTATCAAGAAAGACAAGCTCGCTTAATGAAAGGAAGACATCGTAAAATAAGAAGTTCTATTAGAGAGAAAGAAAGTGTTGAAGATCCAACTCCTTTCCTATCTTTTGTTTTAAAAGGCAAGTTGATATAATGAAAAATATTGAATGGTTGAAATAAATTTATTAGTATTCATTAATTTTCAATGTAAAAAAGTATTTTTTGCATTTGCTTTGTATTGATTTTTATCGATTAATTTATAAAATAAATCTATTTTTAAATTGTTTAAGCTTCAAAATAATAATTGAAGAATGTAACCTTCAAAATATTGTATTTTTTTTTTCTTATCTTATGTCCATATGAGAATTTTTCAATTGTATATTTTATAATTTATTACATAATTTATTTTTAACTAATTAGCAATTTCAGTATTTAAAAATCTAACTTCAATGTGTTGAAATCCAAATTTTTAATTTTATTTTATTTCCAAAGTTTTTAAATAAAAGAAACAAAATTTTTATAAAATTTTGTGAGTTACTCTATTTATAGGTGATGTCCATGGATCTGTTGAAGCAATTTTGCAAGTAGTTGATACTTACGATTCCCATGATGTATGTCGTGTAGATGTAATTGATAGTGGTGTTGGAAATGTTACAGAAAATGATATTTTATTAGCAGAAACTTTTGAAGGTAAGATTTTTTTTTAACTCACAGAGTATGATTAAATGTTTAATCAAAAAGTTCAGAAATTAATAAAAAATTCGCCATCAGCATTCAGATATAACATGAAATGTGCTGAATTTTGTAACTCAATTTTTTCATCAAGTCAATTTTTAATGTAATGTAGTTTTCTATATCTTTCCTTTTACTACTTTAATGTAAGGTAGTAAAAGACTAGGGAATTAGATATTGTATAGAATAAATAGTATGAATTTAAAATTTTTATTTAATTTATAATGCAGTACGTTTTTATATTTATTTAAAAATACATCTCTGCAGGTGTGATTTACACATTTAATGTGCAAGTTCCAAAGGAAGTTAAGAAATTAGCTGATGAAACAGGTGTCATTATAAAGCCTTTTAATGTTATCTATCATCTTATTGCTGACATGAAAACTGAAATTAGTAACAAACTACCTCTGGTAGAGAAAGAAGACATAATAGGTAATCTTTTAAATATATCTTTAATTTTCGTGAGATTATTTAATTACATTTGATTGATAAGGAGATTATTTAAATTTAAATAAGAAATTACAATTTCTCACATTTTTTTTCCAGGAGAAGCCAGTGTTCTTCAGCAATTTTTAATTAACGAAAAGAAAAGCAAAGTTCCTGTTGCAGGTTGTAAATGCACAAAGGGTGTGCTGAAAAAGAATAGCTTATGCAAAGTTATTAGATCCGACGAAGTTATTTTCGATGGTAAGAACTTTTTCTGAAGATGCAAAAGACTTGCATCTTATTACTACCAATA
The DNA here is from genome assembly GCA_021605095.1 of Caerostris extrusa. Lineage (NCBI taxonomy): Eukaryota > Metazoa > Arthropoda > Arachnida > Araneae > Araneidae > Caerostris > Caerostris extrusa. The sequence goes on from BPLR01003846.1 coordinate 92,966, forward strand.
TTTCAATAATTTTTTTAATATTTGTATTTCTAAGTATCTTATTTTGTTAATTTATTTAAAATTCATAATCTTACAATTACTCAGATTTTAAAAATAATAATTTTCATTTCAAATTGCTTTTATAGGTGTCACTGGTGTAATTTTATAATTTTAGCTGTGACATTAAAAAAATATTGATGAAATGACATGAATTATAAAATATATTTTAAACTGGAAACTATTATATTTAAAAATTCCTTTTCTATACTTATGATCAACTAAATATTTATTTTTGTTTTCTTTCACATTTTATAATGATGCAATTAAATGCTTTTCTGTTTAAACACTATTAGTTTTTATTCTTTTCTAAAATGAAAGAGTATTTCCATATTACCATTAAATATCATCTTATTTATAGATAATTTCTAATCTTTGTTTCCATATAAGCATTTCTGGGCTTAATTTTGAATCTTTTATTTACTAATACAGCATGCCAGCAGAACTGGAAAAGTAAGAAAATTTTATCAATCTATAAAAGACAGGAAAATTTGTAAAAATATCTAAAAAGCAGGGGGAAATTGCTGACAAGAGCATTTCCCACCGAGCATGCGAGCGAACGGTGATTTTGTAGAATCTCTACAATAGTGATTGCCAGTTTCATTGCCAAACATGCTTGACAACTTGGATCATTACCCATTTTATGTCAACTTTTACCTCTAATTTTTTATGATGATATATGATGTTATATTATTCATTATTATTATAAATCATTCTGAATGATTTATCTCATTTTTAATCATGCTTTTCACTAGTGTTTGTGTATTTGCATTTATGTGGGCCCATTTATGCACGCTATTTGCTTAAGCCAATTTAGAAAAGTATGGAATTTAAAAGCTTTTTAATATTTTTTAATTATTTTACTATTATTAATTATTTATCTTTATTACATTTAAATTCATTCTTTAAGTCTAATTACACTATTCTTTAGCATCTACATAGATTGGTATTTGTTACTTATGTATTTAATTATTGAAAATTAAGTCTAATGAATTATTTATATAATAAATGCATTAAGACGATGATTTAATCAAGTATCTTTTAATATATGCGTTGAATCATACTTTAATTTATATTTGTGTGTTCAGTTACTAGGAAGAATTTAATACTAATTCTGCTCTTAAACTGCCCCCCTTCTATTATATGTGCACTTATAGGAGAAAAAGCAAAATTAAATTTTTTTTTTAATTGTTCACACATATTTTAAAAACACATTTTTATTTATTAATATACATATGAACTTCTATTTATGTTAATTTGAATTTGATTATTTAGGTCTTATTAAATCTTTGAGACATGAAAAATCAGATGTTGAGAGCATTAAAAAAGATGTTGAGTGTGGATTAATGGTTGATGATCCCGAAGTAACCTTTGAAGCCGGAGATACTATAGTTTGCTATTCTCCTAAAAGTGTTGCTCAAATTACAAATTGGAATCCAGGATTTTAACAAGACGTTTTCATCTAAGAGAAATTGTATATAGATTTTATTAAAATTGGCTATTTAATTTATTGAAATAAATTATATATTGAGCTGTTTTTCCCTTTATTTTTATCCTGTTTTGAATATTTGACTGATAATTTACCGTAGAGATTTTAACTATCGTCTGTGAGACAAGGCCAAACTACAGCATTCTGAACTTGGCATGGCATGTTGACTAGTTTTTTTAACATTAATTTTAAAAACATACAAAATTATAAAATGTTTCATTTATTTGATTAAAAATAAAGAATCACTGATATACATTAACTCATACTTTATGACAACAATTTAAAGTTGTAATAAGGATTAATGAATTTAGTTTATATAACTGTATTTTTCTGATAATATCTGTTTGTAATTGTGGAACTAGATTACTAATGTGATTTATCAAATGAATTTTAAAATACACCTCAATTTTAAATCCTGCTAAAAACAATTTTAGTATATTTCAATTTGGTGAAACTTTTTTATACAAATTTATTTAGTAGTTTATTTTAATTTTAGGAAAAGTGTTAAGCCTCACTTGTTTAGGTGTATGCAACAGTAAAAGATATAAATTATTTAATCTTTTGCATGAGAGCATCAACATAAAGTAAAATTTAGTATTTCAGAATGCTTTGTATTCTTCTGTCTATAATAATAGAAATTAATTTATATATCTTCAAGATAATTCTTAAATTTAAAATAACTTTTCTGCAAATTTAAATACGAACGCAACATAAAACCTACTTAAGAAAAACATTTAATAAATAATAATGTAATTAATTTCCTGCACCATAAATATTTTACCTAAGCCTTATTGTTTTAAGTTACTTGAACACAATAAGTTGAGATATTTTTTTTAAAATTAAACATTGACCAAAAAAAATATTCTTGAAATCTATGTCTTTTAAAAACTAATAAATATACTTAAATCTTGAAAAGGAAGAGAAAAATCCATTCTTATATATGAATTATATATATATGTCTAATTTGAGTGTTAATTGATGTTTTTACTGTATAGCTAGCATGGAGCATATGCATGTTTAAAATGATTTAATTTTCAGAGGTCACTTAAAAAAAAAAAAAGAACTTGAATTATTTTTATTAAACTATTCTTGAATTATTTTTTTATTAAACTATTATATTCTTATTACTCATTTTAAGTACTTCAATTATTTTTGAAATAATATTAATAATGATGAATTATCCAGAGTAAAATCGATTTTGAATGATTAAAATTTTTTGTAGATAGAAAAAAATATATATATATTTGTGAACTGACTTATTGATTATTTTGCCATTTGGAGTGTTTAATGTGATATTTACATTCTCTAATACAACTGGCAAATAAAACAAAAGAAACACATGTGTTTTCTTTCTTTTTCTAAAATTTCAACTACCATTATTAAAACCGGTATCCCGGTATTAAGATCTAAAAATACCGAATACCAGTATTGAACTTTTGGTCCGATAGTGCAATCCCTAATCACATCATATTAATTAGGGACATTTGCTAAAATACTAAGTACATGACTTTCAAAATTCTCAAAATGCTTTCCCCCTCTCAATAACTGAGGAACAATACTTTTCGTCTTTGAAACCTACTAATTTATAGGCAGATTTTGATATGAAACTTAATTTCACTGAGGTATAGTCATTCTACTTAAAAAGTGGTTCATAGAAATATTGCATGTAAAGAAATTCACATCATCCAGATCCCAATCTAATGACACCACAGTAAAAGTGAATATCAAATTATTATTTTGATTTGTTGTAAGGTAGAACAGGAAGGGAACTCGTTTTATTTCCCTCAAAATAACGGCAATCTATCCGTTATTGATATTGTAACCAATAAATTATTAGATATAATAAGCATACGGGCCTGATGGCCGAGTGGCTAGCGCTCGGTACCACAGGTATCGTGTTCAAATCCCGGCGTTGATATGGGTGTTTGTAATTGTTCGGAATCCACTTTAAACCGTAGTTCCCGGTCCTAATAGGACCGTAGAGCGTTGCGGGGCCTCCGCGGCTTGTATTCAAGTCATCACATCGCGCTCCCTGGGTAGTGCAAAGTGAGTAACATCGGTGCAGCCCTTATGGCATAAAAAAGATCACGGTCTATTTTGCCAGCTGCATTAGAAAAATATTGGCTGATCGATAAAACAATTATCTAATACACAGTCTAGTCACATTAATGTGACCACCTGTCAAAAGCCAGAATAACCACCTTTGGCAGAGCGGACCGCTGCCAGACGTGCAGGAAGAGAGTCAATTAGGTTTCTGAAGGTGTTCACTGTGATGTTGAGCCATGCCGACTCCACCGAGCTGTTGACGTCGACGCCACATTAATGTGACTGGACTGCGTAGTTGGCTAATGATCATAAAGTGGGGAAAAGAGATTTATTTAAGATAAATAAATATTTTACGTTTCATATAGGACTTAAGTGAGTTTTTACTATAATTCTGATTGCTGCAATAGGAGAAACTGTTTTCTAACTAATAGGAAAATCATTTTCAAAGTTTTTCAATGATAATCATGCTGCTGTGTGATAATATCAAAGATTAAATAGTTTTGGATAAAAAGAGAAAATAAAAAGACTTTTAGATGCTGCTTCAGTAATAAATTTTTTTTTCAGCAAACATTTTTTTCTCATTCCTAATTTAATTCTCTAAGAATCTAGAAGAGTCATAATACGAACATATTAAAAATAATTTACTTTTAAATGAAAAATAATAGTGTAAAACTTTTTTTTTCCAGAAAGAAACTAAAAAGAATATTTTTACTTCCTTCGAATTTATTCGTTAATCACTTCTGAATAGGGATTGCATATGAACATGCTACTGAAATTTTAAATTGGAATAAATTTGGGATAAGTGAATTGAATCAAATGCAAATTGATTTGAATCAATCGTTTACGTGCTTAATATGTAATCAATACCTAATGCATCATCATTGGCTCAACAGCCCCATGGTAGGCCAAGACTGTCTGTTACTAGAAGATTTCAAGGCAGAAGATGTTTTATTTTTGCTGGGTAGTTGTCAGTCCTACGCCCAAGGCTCTACAGTAAATATGTAGCTAAGAAATGTAAAAGCTAACTAAGGAGCTAAAACAGAGAGGGAGGGGGAGTCCATGACTTTCTAAGGACCACAAAGGAATCAGTTGAAATTTTGAAATTATACTTCAGATAATTCTGATTATACTAAATGCTGCTGATTATACTTCAGATATACCGATGATACTGTAAGATGTTTCAGTTTCTTAATTATAGTTCTATTTAATAGTTTTTAGTTTATTAATTAACTTAATTTTTGTAATATTGTCAATTAAATTATTAGGATGGTAATTTCCTATTTTAATAATTTATTATTTGCTAGAATGCCACAAACTTATCCGATGGTTCATTTGACACAATTTATAAGTGTGAAAACTGCTTTTCCCATGCTATTTGCTATTAAAAAAAAACATTAGACGCGACAAATAACATAAGAGTTGTATTGGCCAAAACCAAACATAGAATTGCTCAAAGCAAATGCAAACATCCTATTGAAATTCGATAGTTATGCTATTTCATCATACATAAAGGTTTGTTTAAAAGTATTTTATTAACAGTAGTTTATATGTCAATCGACTTATTTTAAATTTTAAAAGGTCTGCGAGCTATTAAAAAATTTTTAAGATGCTATCACACAAGATATCCTGACGAAGTTTAAGAACCACTATGTTAAAAAAAAATATTTCGGTAATTATGGATGTCAAGGTATTACGAGAAAGTATTATTTTTATCGGTTTTCTGAATGAGAACAAGTATAACTTTGTTTTTACTTTTTGTAATAGTCAATAAGTCTCTTGTTACAATTTAGTTAATGATATAACTCTAATTATACAGTTCAATACTTAGAAATAGCTTTATATATTGAATCAATTCAATTATTCAATCGATATGTTACCTAACGAACATGTTAACCTCTTTTTTTGTTTTAGAAATTATTATGTTTGCCTTTTGCTAATTCAGATCTGCTGATTATAAAAATGACTTTGAAAAGCCTTTAACACGCAAAAATACTATGTTAGGGACCGTCAACAAATATGATTCATTTTATTTTTAAAACAATTCATTGCCTAAAAAAGATGTAAATGTTTAAAAATTATCTTTGCAATGAAAAAAAAAAAAGGGAGTTATTTATGATTAACATATATATCGATAAACAGCATAATTGATTTAGATAACTCGTCATTAGTAACTGTATTCGTTGTTAGTCATGGTTGTTTAGCATAAAAAGGTAACAAAGTTGGGTTTCGATGTCGAATAGTAACATAAAATGATAGGCAGATGAGTTAGATCAGGGGTCTCCAAACTTTCCTGCCTTAGGGCCATACTGTTTACTCCAGTAAGTACCAAGGGCTAAAACCGTTTTAATTTTTCTGCCATTATCTATAATGTCTAGACCAGTCGCCGAGTACGTGCTCTGAGCGAACATACGCTATTGTCACTGAAAAATCGCAATTACATAAATCTCATTAGTATTTTTTTTGCAAGTGGATACCCCGCTGTTTCATTCGCGTTAATTTAACTTTTCTGTTCCTGAGGGATTTTCAGGATAAAAATCATATGTTTGCTTCAGGATATATACATTTCAAACATTGATATACTTACATATGGGGAACTCTTTACCCCAACATAACTACCTAGGGCAACCGCGGGATGTTCACTCGTTTATAATGTTAGTGGAATTCATTTCAATTATTCGTTAGTTGTTATGCTGAAGTTAAATTTTCTGCGTATTATGCTTTGTCATTAAGCTTTACCTAGCAAGTCAATAAAACCGAGTTATTATCATTCTGTGTTTTTTATCCAACTTATTACAATAACAATAAGCTATTCGCTGTCGCGGGCCGGATTGATGGCACTGGCGGGTCGGATTTGGCCCGCGGGCCGTAGTTTGGAGACCCCTGAGTTAGATAATAACTTTACTATCATTGTGCTGATCACGTGGTTGCCGTCATATTGGCAGTTCCTCTGAAAAATTATCTGAAAGACAATCTTTTCTTTTTCACGGCAATAACAATTTTCCATAAGATGATATATTATCATAAAATATCTGATTTTGGAGAAATACTTTTGCTATAATTTCTGCCAACTCTAAGACTTTCCATGCAAAATAATAGTAATAATTTTGCAAAATGATATATATATTTGTCGTAGCATATGATAGATAAATGGGGCCTGATGGGCGAGTGACTAGCGCTTGGGATTACAGGGTTCGGCTTCGAGTCCCGGATGTGCATGCATGTTTGTAGTGCTTCGGAATCCACTTTAAACAATAGGTACCGGTCTAATATGACTGTAGAGCGTTGGTCGTAGGACAGACAACCCTACACCGTAAAAAAAAGAAAACATCTCCTGTCTCAAAATATGCCAGTAGGCAGACGGCCTTTAGCCCACCCACCATGGGGCTATTGCGCCAATGAAGAGGAAGAAGATGTGTTAGATAAACTGAAAAACATTGAAAACCTATTACGCTATACAAAATATATATAAAATATTTGAAAAAATGCAGGTTGTTAAATTACTTAATGAATAAAAGAATTGTGATAGTAAAAAATTAGTAATATTAAATTTCTTAAAAATTTAAGAAAATCGTTTGAAGTGTAAGAATCTATTTATTAACAAATAAAGATTAAAACTCTGTTACTTAAAAACGAATTAAAATTTCAATAAAAAGTGGAAAAAGATCCTTTTATATCTGAATGCAGCCATCTAAAAGGTTATTACTATGTTCTTAAGATGGACTCAATTTTTTATAGATATTGATCGGTTAAAATATATCACTTTGTCAAAATTTAATTATTTTTATTGCTTAAATGGTCATATTTTTTTAGACAATTACATGAATTTATTTGTAATTAACAACTAACATTACACTGGCAATAAAATAATTATTATACATAACTAATATAATTACATAACTAATCACACTGGCAATAAAATATATATTTATTTAATTAGTACATCTCTTTGATTCACCGTAGTTCTATCCCATGAGCTTTAAATTTAATCCAAGATTGTAACATTTTCTAAAATTTTAAATTAGTATATATATATTTTTTTTTCAATTCTGTGATATTACTAAAGATGGGTACTACAGATTATATACTCAAGACGTATTTTCAACTTTGATTAATTCTGATTTATTTAATTTTTAATTGAACTATTATTTAAATATGACTAAATAATATGGTCACTTAATTTAAGTAAGTATGTCACTTATTAAGTATGTAAGGATCTGTATATTTAATATTAATGTCGCCTTCAAAATAATCATATTAAGAATTATAAATATATATAAAAATTATAAAACAAGTTATTAAATTAATTGCTTTTTATTTATTTACTTTTCTTGATATGAAATCATACAATAGAATTATAAAACTTTTAGATATGTATTAGTAATTTACAACAAATTATACGTCAAAAAACAACAACTTTATTTTAGATATTTTAATAAATGATGATATCGAATACAGATAACTAGAACATTAAAATAAATATTAGCATAATATATTTTTACAAATTGAATAAAGACAAAAACTAATTGCAGTTTATAAGGTCCTAAAGATATTGATTTTCCTTAAAAGTAAAGCAAATGATAGTGTTATATGTAAGTAAAATAAGCTAAAATTGATCAATCGATGTCTGAAATGAAATTGATTCTGTAATAAACACATTGATAGTTATAAATATGAAATGAATACTCTGTAAGATCATTCAATATTTTCGTATCGAAAGCGAGACCTTGTAATTTTCTTTTTATCTTTCTGATTTCTTTAACAGCAAAATGAAGTTCTTTATCAATGTAATAAATATACTGGTATACATCGTATTGGGTGAATGAAAAAAAAAAAATTCTATCTGGTTCTACTTAAATAAATCTTCTCAGCTTTAATATTCATAACCCCTTTATTGAATGTTTTTTTTTATTTATTTACCTTCCTTCTGGACTGTCACACAGAGAGTCAGTTATTATAATAACGTAGCGCATGACTTTTAATTTTTTTTTCTGTGTCAAAAAGCAGAGTCGTTATTATTATTTGTGTGTATTGAACGCGAGTGTTGTCAATATCACATAACTTAGCTAAAGAAACGTTTTTCCTATAATTGAACTCGTAACATGAGTATTTTTATTATTTTCCGTCACTCCAGACATTGCTGTGTGCCATCCTTAACAAATGATTATTTCTCATCGCTCTTGAGAATTTTTTTTTTTTTCTAAAACTTTGTTGTGCTTTTATTATTTAAGGACAAAGCTATTCGTCAGAGGTGATGACTGGTGTTGAAAAAAAGTTCTTGGAGATGAAAAAAAGATAGCCATAAAGAGAGAGAAAATGTGGTCGAAAAGAATATATTTTCTATATTTTGTGACTCTATCGAACAGTGGGAAAAAAAGTTTTTCGACCTGTTCTCCAATGCAAACATATTATTAAACTATTGGAAAAAGTTAATGGATGTGTTGAGCAAACTTGAAGAAGAAATTTTATCCAATGAATTAAAAAAACAGTTGCGAAATGAACAAGAAGAAATAAAACATTATTTAAAGGTGGTGTAATTTCAAGAATTTGTACATTTATTTGTAATTTGATCCGTGTTACTTTGCATACAACGAAAGTAAATTAGTGGAGTTACAAAAATGTATAGTGAATGTTCAGTGTAATTCTGGAAATAAACAAAGTGTTTAAATTGCATGTCCGATGTTATAAAAAAGCTAAATACTGCAAACCATTAGTTAAGTCTGGAGTATATTATTAGTTAGTCTGGATTATTAGTTAGTTAGACTATTATTATTATTATTAGTTCGGAGTTGTTGTTAGTAAGTCAACAAATTTGTTCCAGAAATGAAGGTTATCTTCAAATGTTTTATTGGATTAAACACTCACCAATAATTTAGTTAAACAATTTACTGAATTAATTTTTATTCATGTTAAAAGAGTGTTATTTCTCTAAGCTGAATTTGATGACTTCTGCGAAAGCTTAATAAGCATAAAAAAAAATTAAATTTACGGAGAAGAATATGTTATTCAAATACAAAATTATAAGTTGTCCGAATTTTTATTATGATAGAAACTTAAATAATTCATTAAATAACTACTCTTTATGGATTTTGTAACTTCAGCATTAACTCAGGAATCATCAGTGATTATTATAACAATGAAATTACAGAAATTTATTACGAATTGATTAAGAAAAGAATTAAAAAATTCTGCATATATTCTTTCTGATTCATATTTAAATAGAAATTAAAGTGAAATCACAATTGTATTGCACTCTGGATATTTAAAGAATTTCTATAAATGGAATTTTAATGAACTTAAAGTAACTTACATTTTGCAGCTATGATTTGTATGAAAGGAAGAATAAGAACATTAAGAGAATCTAGTAAAAAAGACGACTCAAGAAAGGTCACCGATGTGCCAAGTTGGCCTGTCGTTCCGCTTCAAATTTAAGTGAATTCGTGTCAAATTCAAATGACTACGAATCTGCAGATTTGGTTTTGGAAGTTTTTGTGGTACATGGGAATTAATTTCAAAGTGAAAAACACGAAATCATGCTGTGAAAAATAATGAGGAACTTTGTGTGTTTCTTCTACTTGATAGGTCTAGTCTATTCATTTGGTATCAGAATGCGTGCCTTTGCAGTTGAAGACAGAGGAACCATGATTATAACAGAGATGTTAGCCTTTATCTGTTGCATATTTTTGTGGATATCTTTAAATATGCATAGGCAGAAGATAGTTATTGTGAATGAAACAATTACAGGCAATCAAGTGTATTCTGCAATTTACAATAAGTTTAACACGAAGAAAAAGAGATGGGTTAACTGGATATCATTATTAACAATTAGTTCTCCAATTTTTGCCAGTGCAATATCAATGTTCATTTCTAAAGCATCAAGAGAAAATGTAGATAAGTATTTAACTTTTTATCTCTCGGATTTCGTTTGGATGTTGGAATTTATTACAAGTACCTCATTTTGTTTCTTTTTGCGATCTTACGATCTCTACATTTGTTTTGTGTCAGGGCAAATGACGTGTCTTTTTATTTTCCATCCTCTGCTACAATGCAAGTCTTCGTATAAAGGATGCTGAAATGCAAATTGCAAAAATCTAGCGTAAAAGACATTGATACATTCTATATCTCTGGCAATGCACTCAAAAGTTAAAAAGGATACAGAAAATCATACTCGATTTAGAGAGTGCCATTTCTTTACCACTCTTTTATGTAGTGGCATTTCTTCTCTGTGAACTGTTCGCTCTTATGAGTAACACCATTAGTCTGGTAAGAATGAGCACTTCCTTGGCGTCTTTATCTGTTGTTCTTTGCGCTATATTGACCACAGGATTCCATTCAATTTTGCTAATCTTCAGGGTAGCAAGTGTCGAAGAAAATTATCACTCGTTGATTAGAGCATTTGTGCATTTGCCAGAAGAAAATCTGAATCCACCTCATGTGAAAGAGCTTCTACAAATGCTGAAATTATTTGCATTCCATGACCAAATTTACTTGACTGCATGGGGTATGATTCCAATAAGAAGAGGATTTTTCTTAACCATTGTTGGAACATTAGCTACATATGGTGTCTTGCTTGTCCAATTTACATAGAAGCATCTCTTAAGGAGATTTAAGTATATACATAGAAATAAATTACACACATTATTAAATTCAGCCACATAGATTGAAATGAATAGTAAAAAAGAGCAAAATAGATTGATAAATCATTTTTTGTATTTCCAAAGAAAGTGAATATTGATAATAAAATTATGATAGATTATTTTTGAAATTATTTAGTTAGTTTGAATTTTTATGGAGAATCATTTTTATGACCGATTTGTACTATGATAACTCCATATGATATCATAACACCCATTGTTGTTAAAATGAAACTTCTGTTAATGTTGAACATCTTCCATCCAGTAAAAGAAAGCTGGGACCCATTTAAAATAGCTATCAATATCAAATAGGAGTTAGCCACATTTTTTTCATTTATTGCTAACTGACTGCTGCTGTTTACGATATTATCTGCTAGCTTATACAAAGATCGTTTTATATTTTCTGCAACCTCTGTTACTTTGGAAGCTATTAACGTAATTACCAGAAACGCCACTGTGGTTAACAGGAAAACAATCACATTCTGGAGACCTGTCGTTAGACTTGATGATTCTGTGTCTTTGGATATCAAAACTGTGAGGGTATAAAATTGTCCGCTTACCATCAATCCGTACAGAAGAAGAACACATGGTGACAGGACATCATCCATTTCAACGATTACTCGACTCAGACGATTATAAAAACCAAGGTATACATCGATATTACGATTCGATACTACAAATCTAGTGTCATCGTGACTTTCGATTTGCTCATTCAAAGCCTTTACTGCCCGTTTTGCTACAGTAAATATTTCGCAGCATACAATAAAAATGATCACAGAGACTCCATAGGCATAAAACATTTTGATTGGAACTAATACCAAGAACATGTAATGCATCCATGTTTGATGGTTACCTATGCCTTTAACTTAAGAATGAACTGTATTGAATGTTCTTCTTTAGCTCGCTGAGCTTGAATATGGTAAACATCAAGATTGAAGAAATAATAGTCAAGAGGAAAGGTATAAAACAACCTAAAATTATTCCTTTTTCAAGGATTTATAAGGTTTGTTCAAGTTATGTCATTATATAGGATAACTAAATTTCTTGCCATGTTTGGTAATTTTCGTCTAACCAAACACAGAGAGAATCTTAAAGCAATAGCTAAGAATAGTGTTAAGCTGGTGGAAAAGTGCAAAGTCACAGAACTATATCGACGCTGCCAGAAGAATATGTTGACAAGGATTATGAAAATGGCACACAAGTGAATAGTGGCTTCGAATAACTTTGCATACCATCTTAATTTCTGCTTTCTGGCGCTTAAAGGTGGAAACACAAGCCCTGCTAGCAGCAGAACTTTGAAGAAAATTGATATCGTCAGATAGACTTGCATTATTACCTTTAGAAATATTATCCACAAACTTGTCCACTCTAACGGATCTGTGACGATTATGAATATAACGTGTCATTGTTTTTCTCAAAACTTCTTTATGGAGAGATGATAAACAGTCAATTCCTTTCAATATCAGGAGAAAATTTCAGTAGTTTTCCCACTTGAAGCTGTTCAGGTCTCAAAGTAAGAAGTTATTATTGTTCTAAAGAACGCAAATCAGTTCACATATTTCAAAAATTGGAATAAATTTAAATGTTGATTTAATTTCCACATTATTTTTCAAATGCTGTCTTCATATTTCACATGCTGTTTAAAAAGCATCATTCATAATAAAGTGGTCAAAAATTAATGCTTGATAATTGTTATAGTTGGCTTTTAAAATATTTCCGATATAGAAAGAATCATTTACTTTTTCTTCAGAACTTATAGGTGTCTTCAAGGAAATGCCTTTTTGCAACGTACAACTTGCTCATCTTAAGATTAAGTTGAAAATGAAGTTTAGAAATAAGTTTGAATAATTCCAACAGCAAAAATTTCATTGTTAAAAATATTTTTATCCACAAGAAATTACTTAAGTGCATATGGAATCAATGTTCCACATTAGAATTAACAGTACTCAGCAAAAGCATTTATATCCTACAAGTATTGATTTATTACGATGTGGATTGTTGATTTAAGCAACTATTGGGAAAAGGAGGACAATACCTACCCGGGATGCCCCATTTAATGTTTCTACTTCTGAGAGATAAATTAATATTGAGAGGTCCATCCAAATGGACAAGAGTACTTAAACACCACGGGACACTTTCATCTGTTATGTTTATGTCCAGCGTAACATAAAATAATAATTTATGGAAACTATGGTAAGTAAGAAACGGGATATTTATTTTTACGATAAGTGCTTAAGAGAGTTTCTTTTATTAGAATTGTAAAAGGTTTGTCACATACTTTGTGGAAGTTATTTTTATAGCGAAAACAAATCAAGACAATAAACCGAGAAACTAGACCTGATGTAATTTAGTTAATTTTATGGTCCTATTAAATAGCAGCTTTAACTAGCTAGAGGCATTAATAATAATACATGTTTTTAAGTAGCTGTAATAAGAACTGAATGTTCAGACTAGAAATACATTTTACTATAATATGAACATTATATCATAATAGAAATACATTTTACTACAATATGAGCAGTATATAATATTAATGTATACCATTTGCATTTTTAGTTGTTGTTATTAGCATAAACAAATTAGTATTTATAACAATAAATTTTATTTTAAATATATATAAATTAGTACAAATTTTTATTTCTCTTACTAAAAATAATTTCATCATTAATATAGCAATTACACTGTGTTTAATTCTATAGTTTGACCAAACAGAAAGGAAATTATCTTAAAAGAACTTAGGAAAAGCTTATGTAACGTTAGTATTGGTAGAAATTAGGATTGAACAGGTAAGTATAATTCTATATTTGCGTATATCATTCTATTGTTCTAAATTACCGCTATTAACATTACAATCCAAATAAAATTGTGGGTTATATTGTACTTTCAATACATCCTATTATTATTATTATTGTCTTCCAATTATGATATAACGAGAGTTGCTGAATATAGTTTAAATTAGTAATTGCTTTCGGTTGTTGAACAATGGCTTTTTTTTTTTTTTTGTTATTTTTTTCATGATGCATTCGAAAATGTTCTTTCAAAAAAGTTATTCTTTCAATTCAAGAAATAGGTTAGAAGTGCTAGCAGATTTTAATATTGATGGGATTTAATCTTGAATAGGGTCACTCTCCCCTCCTAAGTGTGAAAATGTTGAAATAGATCACGGTTCCATAATAAATTTTAACGAAAAATATTCCATATACGTGTTACAAATGCCTGCATGAGGAAAACTCCCTACGCAGGCAATCCGAAGTTGGTGAAATCTTTCCTGAAGCACTAATGTCTCTAATTTTTAAATGAGTATAAATAAACAGAGCAAATGTAGTACATGATGTTATAATTGATTGAGATGTGATTGAATTTATTGTTTAAAAATAAGTAGTTTCCATAAATTAAGTAATTGTTACACAAAAGAAGCTTATTTAGAAATTATTTGCAATGATTTCTAAAATTAGGAGAGCACATTCTGAAAAAAAAATCCTTTTTTAAAATTAAAATTTACAGTTGAGGTTATTTATAATTAGTAAATAAATTTAATTTTTATAATAATTGAACTACTCAAAATTATTATAAAAATATTAATTTAAGAAATAGGTAGTAGATAATTAACATCTAAAGGAACATTTTAACATAAAATACATACCAACTTTAATAAATTTACAAAATATGATTATTCCATTTAAAAATAATTTTAATTTAATTTCGAAAAAATACTAAATAAATGAAATGATTTTTTTAAAAAAAAAAAAAAAAAAAAAAGCTTTTTAATGCATAAAATAATAAATAAACTAAAAAAGAAAAAAAAAAAAAAAAGAATTCGTCACATAATTAATGGAAAAAAATATTAAATAATTTTCTTTACAAAATTCATCTAAAATTTTTTATCATGTAAAACTCTATGCTTCGTTTTCAAGAACTATTTTCTCTAATGTTTCATTTTTAAAATTTTTTTTGCTCCATATCAGTAGACGTTGTGTTATGTATACTATGAACAATCCACTGACAGATGCAGAGGGAAGGATGTTGCTTTTCGTGGAGATTTTAGAAGTAGAACTGGTTGGATTTTCCACAATCGCTATCCAGTGTGCTAGCTTCTGAGGGAAGTAACAGCAACGGATACCGTAAACTGATCTACAAGCTAGCTGAGTCCTTTGCTACCGAACCATGAGTAAGTTTAATGTAATTGTTACGTACATTTTCCTAGGGTATAATTTTCTTTACGCTGCATTTGCCGGATTGCTTGTGAGATACCGAAACTCAGTTCTTTTGGCTGAGTCACGGACAAATTCTTCCCATTGTAATATGCTACAAACCAGGCTGTTGTATGTCTGTCTATACTCCCTTACCTTATTTTTGTTATAGTTAAGTTATAATTATTAATCTATTTATTCACCATATGACATTTCAACTTTCAGTATACCGTCTTAACGAAGAAATCGGAAAGCATTTCAATCGTTGGCGTAATGCAGAAACGTAGCGATTTATCCGCCGTACAAAAGGGTATGATTATTGGCTTTCGTGCCAAGGGTGGAAACATTTCGGAAACGGCTAATTTTGTGAACTGTTCGCGTGCCGCCGTAGTAAAAGTATACCGTGCATGGCAAAATGGCACTATCCAAAATCAGTGGCACTTGTGGTACACCACGGGCTATAGATGACAGGGGCGAACGAAGGCTACGGAGATGCGTTCGGCCGAATAGACGTGCAACTTTGAGCAACTGACCGCCCAGATGAACCAAGGGGCTACCAAGAGTGTATCCTGAACAACGGTTCAGCGAATGTTGCTGCGCATGGGCCTCCGCAGCAGACGCCTGGTTAATGCACCTATGCTGACTGCTGTTTTTCGGCGACGAAGGCTGGAATTTGCACGCCAGTACCGAAACTGGATGTCCACAGAGAGACGACAGGTGGCTTTTTCCGATGAATCACGTTTTATGCCCCATCGGACAGATGGACGTTGGCGTATACGGCGTGAAATGTCTGAAAGCAAACACCCTGCAACAATTGCCGGAAGGATCTAAGCTGGAGGAGGGAGCATTCTGGTTTGGGGAATATTTTCCTGGCATTCACTGGGTGCACTCATCATTGTGGAAGGCACGATGGATCAACAGAAGTACGCATCTGTCCTTGCGGACCATGTCCACCCCTACATGCAAATTGTTTTTCCTCAGAATGATGGCATCGACAAGCAGGATAATGCGAGGTGTCATACAGCTCGCAGTGTATGTGCGTGATTCGAAAGAGCACCAGGATGAGTTTACCGTACTCCCCTGGCCAGCAAACTCACCGGATTTAAACCCAATCGAGAATCTGTGGGACCACCTCGGTCGGGTTGTTCGCGCCATGGTTCCTCAACCGCGTAATCTAGCGCAGCTGGCCACGGCACTGGAGTCGGCATGGCTCAACATCCCAGTGAACACCTTCAGAAATCTAATTGACTCTCTTCCTGCACGTCTCGCAGCGGTCCTCTTTTTGCCAAAGGTGGTTATTCTGGCTTTTGACAGGTGTGGTAGCATCATTAATGTGACTGGACTGTGTATAATTCTTACTCGTAGCGATAGAAAAAGTTCTTATTTTTTTTTTTCTCATCGCAATGATATTAATTCAAAATATAGACAATTTTTTTTATTTAGTTAACTGATAGCTGCGTATTTTTATTGATAACAAATTTAATTTGAATCATTTAAATCATTAAAAACATTTTTAAAGTAATTTAGTAGTTAAAAACCAATGATTTGAATTATATCATCAATTTAAATTATATCAACTATGAACCTGCTTCATCTTCCTTACATGAAACAAAATATTTATATGTTATTCTGCATTTCTTGTAGCTTTAAATTTATTTTACTCAAATGTCCACTTTTTTATGAATTTATTATTTTTTTAATGAGCGCTTTGCAAAAAGCACGAAACGAATGTTCCTATTAGTTAATTTAAATTAGAAAAGGAACTTTTTATAGTAAAATTTCGTATTTGAATTTTTAGTGGAATAATCGACTGCTTTCACCAGCATTATCTTAACATATATAAAAAAAAAAAAAATGTTGTTGCAATTTTTTATTCCAAACTGTTTAATTCTAGAATCGTCTGCGATAGAATTTTGAGTGGGAAATGGCATCATAGTTCTCAAAGTGTTCTTCATATTTATGGTTCGTATTTAATAATTTTATTATTTGATTTTCTTTTTTTAATAAATAATTCGTAAACATTTGAGGAAACGAATTTAAGTATTTTATTATTCTTTTTGTGATTAAAATATTAAATATTTAACATTTTTGTGATTGTACTTGTTTTAATATATTTTTTGTTTGTTCCAAATGTCCTATAATATGAGCAGAAAATTGACTTTTTAAATTTTATATTATTTTTATTTATATTCACATTTTATTTTACTTTGCCGTAACACTCGTTAGCTTGTTTTTCTTATCAATTTTTTGATATCACAGTCTTTCATTTAATCGAGATTAAGAATTGCTTTTTATTCTTTTTAAAAGAAATTTCTAGATGTTAAGTTGCATTCTTTTTTAATAATTTTTATTTTTGTTTCAGATAGTTTACTAAAAGTTATTTTTACATTTTAAATACTTTTTATTTCTATTTTCGCATTATTTTGTTCTTTTTGGTAATCTTTTTATACGATTGTAATCAACAGATATTAATACAAAAAGTTTTTTCAGTTAAAGCAAATTATATTTTTTATCGATATTTTTTAAAAATTTATTTACTACTTTCATTATTACAAAACAATGTTTCCTTGTATTAATGATTAATATTAAACAATTTACATAGAAAACCAAATGACACGATTACTGATTTCTTCGAAGAATTCAAAGAAAACCAATTAGCTCTTGTTTCAAAACAATGTTAAAACTAAAAATCCTTAAAGCCAATGTGCTGTTTGTCAAGCCATTCTGTCTGCTTTGATACCCGATATTACAATGTAGGAAGTAATTGTTAAATAGATAAAAAATTAATTTTAATAATAAAAACATACATTTATATTTTATTTGTAAAAACGTTCTTATACAATTATATTAGTAACAAATATAAATTATAATATAAATTTGAATTATTTAATTGCGATTTTTATTGAAATCTTTTTAGGCCATAAAATAAAATGAGAGGGTACGTCATCAAAATTTCTAGTATATATATATATTGATAAATTAGATGCGTAGATGTTCAGTAAAAGAACTATAACATACAGAAGTGCAATATTTTCTTTGAATTTATTATTTTTTTATTTGGTGAGGAACCAAAATTTACGAAAATTCTAATTGTTTTTAATTAATTATAACTAACAAGGCATTAATTACAGTTAATAAAGCTACTGCAGTTATAATATACTGATTTATATTATTATTTATATTATTTATATTAATATCTAATAATATATTAATTTATTTATAATATATCAATCTATTTTTATAACAATATGGCTTAGTAACATTCTATTTTTATGCCAATTTGAATTTGCAATTTTTTACTTTAATAACAAGGCATTATATTTTTGTAATACATTAAAACAGTTAATTAGAAGGATCAATATTTTATAAAAAAATTTTTATAACAGTATAGTTTTGTAACATTTTATTTTCATGGCAATCTGGTTTTTGTAACTATTTATTTTCAAAACAATATAGTTTTGTAACTTATTGCATAACAGTCTTAGTACTTAAATACTTGAAAGTATCTTTTTTATGCACATATTTCTGAATTTAAATATTCTGAATTAGCATATGTATTGAAAAATAAATTAAGAAAAGAATAAATTAAATTACAATGAATTAAATATTGAAATAGATAAAACAAAGGGAATTCTTAAATTGATGATGAAAGGCTTATTACTTCCAAGACTGATGAAGTATTACTAAATAAATATGAGAAGATAACAACAATAAATATATTTTTTCTATTGTTCATTAGAAATATAAAAATCGTAACGTACATCTTTTTTTTATTTTAATTTTAATTTTAAAAATTTTATATATTTAAATAAACTGAACAATGCCGTCTTATATTTGCTATTCATAACAAATAAATTAATAGTTTTAAAAACTAAAAAACACGCTTTTTAGAGTTAATCAAACTAAAAAGTAAAAATAATTGTTAACATAAGAATAAAATGACTGACGAGAAAATGAATGTCACAGTTCTAAAAGCGTGAGGTGCTCGATATCAATAGTTATAATTTTTCACTAGTTTCATTCCGAAATGCAGAGTTAGTTTAAAAATGTCATACAAAGCACCCCACGCTTTTAGAAAAGTCACATTAATTTTCTCGTCAGTAATTTTATTCTTATGTTAACAATTGTTTTTTACTTTTTAGTTTGATTAACTCTAAAAGCGTGGTTTTTTTTTTTTTTTTTAAACTATTGATTTATTTTTTAATTTTTAGTTTGATTAACTCTAAAAGCATGTTTTTAAACTATAATATTTAAATGAGGTCCCGGTACGGAGGACTGGAACTATAGTTCTTACAATAATTCAATTGTGAGTAAAACAAAAGCTAAATACGAATACGTCGAGCCAGCCAGTATTCGAACAGGGAATCTCCTGATTCGTAGTCAGGTGCGTTATCCGTTGTGCCGCTGTCCCACGTAGGTCTGAATGTCTTTACTGAATACTTTCATTCTACATGGGTTAAATTGCTCTTCATAAGTTAAAAGAAAATCACTAATCCTGCCGTTCCTAATCGTGATGAGATAATAAACTTATCAAAATATTTTAGTGTCGTCGGTCCTTGATAAGTCTACAACGTTTAAATTAAATCTGATCGCTTAAAGCAGGGCAAAATCGAGCCCAAAAGTCAGTTACAAACAAACATAAAGGTGAAACTAATATAAAAGCGTATTAAAAAGAATCAACTGTTTTCGTTTTGAAAGATGTCTGTAAATGTTTCTTTGCTGCTTAAATAGTGTGTATGAGGAGAAACAGATCTCCAGGGAAATGATGCGCCGATCAAGATGACTTTTCAAAGGCTGTGTGTTTTAATCACTAATCCTGGCGATCCTAATTATGATGAGATAATAAACTTATCACAATATTTTATTGCCGTCGGTCCTTGATAAGTCTACAACGTTTAAATTAAATCTGATAGCTTAAAGTAGGGCAAAATCGAGCCCAAAAGTCAGTTACATACATACAAACAAACAAACATGCAGGTGAAACTAATAAAAGCGTATTAAAATATAGTTTTCTTCCTTTTTTGTATAGAGTTCATGATCAATCTAATCTAGATGGGGTTTTATGTTAATTTTTTATATATAAGAACGTGTATTTTTAAAAGTTTCAATACAATTAAAATTGTAACTAGATCTCACTATAATATTTATTTCTATCTATATTTCGTTGTAATATACAAATGGGGAAATCTATCTATATACTACTGTGCCCAAAAAGTAAGATCAGTTTTTTTTTTTCGAAAACTCTTTATTTATTCTTCCAAATTTATTTCATCGCCTTCAAAGTAATCCCATACGGACACAATACACTTATGCCAAAGTTTTTTCCAATTCTTAATGCATGCTAAAAAGTCATTGGCTAGGATGGCCTAAAGCACTCGCAGATTCTTGAATCTTTTCA
The DNA here is from genome assembly GCA_021605095.1 of Caerostris extrusa. Lineage (NCBI taxonomy): Eukaryota > Metazoa > Arthropoda > Arachnida > Araneae > Araneidae > Caerostris > Caerostris extrusa. The sequence continues at coordinate 113,756 of BPLR01003846.1, forward strand.
ATCGATTCAAAACGGTGTCCCCGGAGTGGTCTTTTGAGTTTAGAGAATAGCCAGAAGTCGCACGGCGCTAAATCAGGTGAATACAGTGGTTGTGGAACGATATGGGTTTCATTTTTGGCGAAAAAGTCACGAAGAATCAATGTAGTGAGCTGGCGCATTATTGTGATGCAAAACCCAGAGTTGTCTTTTCATAAAAGTGGCCTCTTTTTTTGCGAATAGCTTCACGCAAACAACGTATAACAGTCAAATAATATTCCTTGTTGACAGTTTGGCCCGGCGGAAGGAATTAATAATGCGCCACATCACGGTAATCGAAGAAAACAGTCAACATGTCCTTGATTTTTGAGCGACTTTGGCGTGCTCTTTTTGATCTTGCTCACCTTTGTCACGATATTCGCTCGATTGATCTGTTGTTTCCGGAACGTAAGCATAAATCTAAGTCTCATCTCCAGTTATGATGTATTTCAACTTTACTTGATAGTCAGAAAGCTTTGTTTCACACACTGCAACGCGACGATGTTTTTCCAAAAATTCAGTGTTTTCGGTACCAATCGAGATTTGAGGCGTTTGAGGCCAAAACATTTTTTAAAATGAAATTGACTGATCCTTTTGAAATTCCAACATCATCAGCAAGGTCTCTAATTATAAATCGACGGTTTGAAAGCACCAAATTTTTAATTTTTTGGACGTGAGCTTCGCCGGTTGAGGTTGATGGTCGACCAGAGCGCTCTTCGTCTTTCAATACGTTCTCTGGCTTCTATGAACTGTTTATACCACTTGTAAACAATTCTTTCCGATATAGTTTGCTCACCAAATGCCTTCTGCAACATTCTATACGTTTCCGCTCATGAATATTCTTTTCGCAAACAAAATTTAATGCAAGTTCTTTGCTCAATTAATTCAGACATTTCAAAAATCGACGACATCACTTTTAGCGTCTCAGAAAGCCAAGCGTAACTCAAACACTAACGAATATTTTGACGTGAAGTTTCACACAGATGTAAATAAATTTCATTTGGTTTGTCTCTCTACGGTCATCTTGTGCACACTTTAGGCTAAACAAACCGGGATCTACAGTTTAAAGTGGATTCCGAACCACTACAAACATCCATGGCACCTCCGCGACTCGAACCCGAAACTTGTGGTATCGAGCGCCAGACGCTAGCCACTCGGCCATTCAAGCTCCACAGATGTCAAGGACAGTGCCAACAACCTAAAAAAGAAAAAAAAAATTGAAATTCCATATACCCGGAAAATTTAAATTAAAAATTGGTTTTACTTTTTGTGCACAGTAGTATATAAAGCAAGTGATTTATTTGCTTGTCTATATTTATAAAGCTTCATACTTAGATTCAAAAAAAAAATAATTATTTATTTTATGTTTTTGTTTGATGCGTTAAAGAAAAAGCACTGAAAAAATCTTATTTGTAATTTCTAATTAAATAAAATAAACTTATTTTTATTGCCAGCAGATATCGTCAATAATTTTCTTATTAAAGAATTATGAATGGAAAATGACATCACAGATGTTTTTGATTTGACTTCATTAGGTGCTTGAGATTTATGCTCATGTAAGTTACTTTAACTCAATTTATCCAATTATTAAGACAAAATTAGATAATAAGAATAATAAAGATTCTGAGATAATCAGTGATCTGTAAAGTTTGACTGTTTCCAAAGATAGTAAATAAAAAAGAAATATCGAAAAATATGTTTTTGAGCTTGGCATCGTTTTTTTCTGATGGCGTTATCGTTTGCGTCCAATATTTTTATTTTTGATCTTTATTATATATTTTGCATTCACGTTTAAGAATATTTTTAATATGATTTTTTATATTCAACTTTTTAATTTCATGTAGAAGTTTGCTTGCAGTTATTATTATCATGATGTTTACCGACTTATTTCGTTGTTTTAAAGAGTTAGTAATGCCTTATTTTTTGTAGCCTAACAACGCCAGGTTGTAACTATTGTATAAGAAATGAGATTTAACCTTTAAACTGTATCATGTGTGAAAAATTGTCCAATGTAAATTGTTTTTCTAATATTATTAAAATACCGAATTATTGGTAACATTGATTTTCCTGTAATTATTTATGGCCTCAGTAGGGATCGGTTATCATAAAAGTTAACTTACATTATGCACAAAACATTCATTAACATTCAGCAGAAATACGAATTCTTATGCACAAAACATTCAAATACATTAACATTCAGCTGCACAAAAATAAAACTGATCTGGGGTGATATTTCACTCATGATATCATAAGATTTTAAACTTACTTTGAGAAGATTTAATTTGTTGTTAAGTATAGTAGTTATAATTTTTTGTTTCACTGCGAGGCAAGGAAATAATTATTTTAGAAGTATTTTTATTCATTTCGTTTTATTTTATTTATTGCCATTTTTATATAATATGTCGTTCCCGAAAAAAAGATGAAATGGAAAAAATTATTCGAGAAAAGGAGGATTTTAGCGGTTATGAGGACAATACACGCGATAATGAAGAATACAATGTAAAAGACGATGATTATGTAGACTTAATTGATAATGGCATGGGGAGAAAGTGATGAAATTTTAATTGATGCAGAAATGCATATGATCCGTTCTAGTAATCGTAAAAGAATTCGTATAATAATTTTCAATTCTGATGAGGATGAACTTCCTCAACAAATCCCAATTCGCAGAAAGATATCTTGATAAAATAATGATATGTGGCTTAATAAACAGACTGTATCTTTCTCTCTCAAACACCGAAATTGACACATAATCCGGGAAAATAATATTATAAATAGTTGACTAAAAGGTTAAAGAAATAAGGCCAATACCACCATTCACATCTAAGCAAAGAAAATGTTGTATATGCAAGGAAAGAAGATAGAAAATATACCGTGAGATGTACAATATGTACCAATTTCATGTCTATATGACACCGCAATATTATTTGTAATAACTATAACAAATTTATTATTTTCATGAAATATGTAATACTTATAATGTATCTAATCTTACTACATATCTAAGTGTACATGTAGTGCATGTTTTTTACTAAATTATGTGTCTTTATTAAATTTATAAAATAAAATTCATTTGCTGGGGTGAAATTACTCCCATGATACAGTTAACATGATTTTTTTTAACGATACCTTTTAAGGGTTAAAAATAAATATTGTAATAAAAAATTAATGAAAATTTAGATTACATTGTTTAATAGCAGTTTTACTATTTGGTTTGATTTGAATCATTGCGCAAAAGGAATAAGCATTTCTGTTGAAAGGGATTTCTGCAAGTCAATTTGTTTATATTTATACCTGAAAATTTGTATTCAATATAAGTAGATCTAAATAAATTTGCACATTTTAATGCATTATTTATCAAAGCACAAATTACATAAGTTACCCAATAGAATTTCGAATTTATGGGCATTTTGTATACATTTTTAATTAACTCTGACATATTTAAATTAAAATGTTCCGAGAAAAAGTATATTGAAATCTAAATCAACAAAATATTCACTAACAACCTGTTCATAACTACAATTTATTGTTTAACCATGAAAAATAAACCCAAACAAACATAAACATATTCAATCAATTTCCTGTGCCAGAAAACATTGCCATGGAAATATTCAGTGAACTTGAAAGGTTGTCAGTTTTTCAACGTCCTCTAAATTTGTTTGTTTTTGTTCAGGGTTAAAGAATTAGTAATAAAAGTGTGTCAGTTCCAACTGAGCACATCAATAAATGGCAGGAGCCTGTTTTCGTTTAGGAATTTTTAATGGTGTCTTAATGTAAATCGATAAGTCCAATTTCCTTTGTATTAGGTGCTACATAAATCTGAAAGGAAACCTTTTATTTATCGACACTTAATCGATTATCTTCAAAGAACACTTTCTAAGATTGTCAGTGTCAAATTAAATACTCTTGAGTTAGTGTAGCCTTTAATCAAATCTGAGATGATATTTTTTAAACCCCATTTGATAGTGTTGTAGAATATTAATTAGTTATTTTTGTTTTCGAAATTTCATTACATGTGTATCGAATTTTTTTATGATTTAATTTATGGTTATTTTTAAGTATTTAATATTTATAACTCTCATATGCATACCAACATGGGTTAAATATATTTCTTTAGAAGTTCTAACTTAATAATTTTGTAAAACGATTTGTGGGCCAGTAGTAATGCGTTTTATAGGGAAAAGATTCAAATCTGCTGGTGATGTGTGTTGTAGTAACTGTTTTCAGAATTTTTATCGGAGGAAATCTCACATCGTAAGTCAAATGTGTATGGGTTTCCAATATTTTCTTCAAATGAGAAGCAGTTAAGGTCCGTCCAGAGGGTCCAGACTTGAGCAAATAAGAGTGAGCAGCTTCACTCCGAACCGCTCAGTTTCACAGCGATAAACAACCTACTACTGTGTCCATAAAGTAAGACCAATTTTTTTTTCAAAAACTTTATTTATTCTTCCAAATTTATTTCATCGCCTTCAAAGGAATCCCCTCCGGACACAATGCACTTATGTCACATTTTTCCCCAATCATCAATGCATGCTAAAAAGTCATCGGCAGGGATGGCCTTCAAAGCGCGCGGTGATTCACGTTGAATCTCATCAATCGACTCAAAAATGGTGTCCCCGGAGTGGTCTTTTGAGTTTAGGGAATAGCCAGAAGTCGCACGGTGTGAATACTGTGGTTGTGGAACGATATGGATTTCATTTTTTGGCGAAAAAGTCACGAAGAATCAATGCAGTGTGACCTGGCGCATTCAGTGTTTTCGGTACCAATCGAGATTTGACGCGTTTGACGCTCAAAATGGAATTGATCGAACTTTTTGAAATTCCAACATCATCAACACTAATGAATATTTTGACGTCAAATTTCACACAGATGTCAAGGACAGTGCTGGTAACCTAAAAAAGAAAAAAAAAAAAAATGAAATTCCATAAGTCCAAGGAATTTTAAATTGAAAATTGGTCTTACTTTTTGGACACAGTAGTGCGCTATCTCTGGCTTTGAGTAACAGCTGATCGTAAATGGGGTTCTCTTGATGTGCGGAAAAAACCGATTTTTGCCGGAGCGATGTCGAGACAAAGGCAAAAGGCTTTGTTTTCAAGAGTACTCTTGAGAAAATATCTCTGCACCTCTATTTTACAGAATTTAAGAATTAAAAATTAAAATTTATTCCAAAAGGCTATTGCGGTAAAAGAAATCAAAAATTGAAATAATTAAGATTAAGTAACTTACTCTGTAAACATTTAAAAGTTAAACTTTTAAAATGAAAAACAATGAAAGGTTAGTAAAATATATAAAAATTTAAGTTTAATAATTAAAAGATTAAAAATGACAGAAATTGAAATAAAATGGAAGTTAAATTGACCTTTTGCACTTTTTGTAAGTAGTTTTAAGGGGTGGTTTCAAAAGGGTAGAAAAGGAAGAAGAAAGAGACATATATTTTGTGGTAGGGGTTCTATTAAACTGGTTTTTAATGAGTTCGCGAATGAGATTCGTTCTCGTCTGGACGGCCTTTACACGTTACCATAAAAAGTCCTCCTAGAAGGTATCATTCCTTTCTTTCTTATTGTGGAGCTATAGAACATGTATTAGTTGGACCAACGCTTTCAATGCAAAAAAAAAGATTTTATAACAATTGTTTAATCAAATAAAATGAGAATTATTTTTAATGTAATTAACACTAACCAAATAATAATAATTTTGAAGCTGCTGTTGGAGGTTTTAAAATCTGACATCTTTAATTCTAACCGTTTTGGAATTACATTAAGAGTTATTAAAATCTATAAATATGTTTAAAAGAAGAGTTTATTACGTCAACAAAATAATTTCGCTAAGAATTCTTTATCAAAATTTAATGCTCGTCTTTGATTCACAAGGATTCAAACTAATACGTCATGCTTTTAACATTTGAAAATTCTTATTAAGCATATGTTGTTGTTTGATATTTTTATTTCTAATAAACACGCGCAAGATGCTATAATTTTTTTAAGAAGTTATTCATTGTTGTTTCGCTGGTTTTTTTTTTTTTTTTTTTTTTATTAGAAGCATTTTTTTTTTTTTTTTTATCTTACGTTCGTCTGTGGCTGTTCGGCCATACGAAGCCGAGCCTCCCAGTAGCTTGCTGTAATATCAAACGTTTATTGTAAGAGCAAATTAATTATTTCTTCATCCCTTGGCTACTTTTGATATTCATAAATTATAGTTAACATTGGATATTCTTAATAAATAAGGTGGAATTATAAAATATGTGATTAAGCAGTGTAATCATATTAAATTATCGAGCAATAATTTCTTGCTTACTTTCTGGCATTTAATGAACATTCAAATCAATCTTCAATAATTATATAAGTATTATAATTAAGTAAAAATTATTAAATCTATTAAAATATTATTAAATATTATTTAATCTACAAAGAAAAGATCAGATTTCAACACACCGTATATCTATTAGTGACGTGTCTCCTCATTTGCCATTTTAATGGATAATTTTTAAAGTAATAAATAAATATTTTTAAATAATACAAATAATTTTTAAAGTAGTACAATAAATAATATTTATAATAATTCAATAGATAATTTTTTTTAAATAGCGAATTAAGTAAGTTAAAAAAAAAAACAGATTTTGATAAAAAAAAAAATTAAAAAATATTACATTTAATAGGCTTTTAAATATACATCAATATTAAAATATTAGAAAAATATATTATTTTATGTTTTATCTACAAATGCTTTAATTCAATAATTAATTATGAATTGCATGGAATATTAAAAGCATTTTACAAAGTAGCTGTGGCAATAGCTAAATAATAAATCAAAATGTGTAACCTGTTTAGATCAGCATACGTTTGTGAATAAACATTTTCAGATATTAGTATTAATATATCCAAAAATAAAAACCATTTGAGTAATCACTTTTGCTCTTAGTACTAAAACACTCAATACATTAATGAATGTGAATCAAATACTTTATTTATTTTTCATTATAATATATTATTTGTTTTTGAAATGTTAAAACAAATATATAATAGAAAACTCTAAACTTTTTTTTTTTTTTTTTTGTCTTTGAGCAACATGTTCCCAAGTTACAGCGAGCATAATGCAGCTTTCTATCTTCATAAGTGTGCATCCATTAAAATATATTATGACTTATGAAAAGAGTTAAAAGCACATACTGAGGAAAAACAAATTGTAATTTATAAGCCTACATCAAAAAGATTTATAAATCATCGGCTTAGGTTCATTTAAAAGTAAAAATGCTCGTAAATTAACACATAAGAGGCAGCACATTGCTCGTAAATAATATGTAGTTACATCTTGACACATTTCAAGGCCTTTCCTATTTGCAAATGGATTTTTACGTTTAGAATTCTTTATGCATGATAAGGCATTACGCGCATAGCACGCGTTTTAGAGATTATCCCTTCAGAAGAAATTTTACCAAGAATAATGTATTCTAACTATCTCATTTAAACTTTTTAAATTTAAAGTTTCATACAAGTTATGAAATATAAATGATGCTATTAAAAAGAAAGTGTTATATAATTTGTTAATAGCTCCATACTACTACTACACCACACCACACCATACCACATCACTGTGCCTAGAACTGAGTTGCCCCTACACAGTTTGGGAATGGTGTGGGTCAGAAATCTGGCTGTGGCTCTGTGACGCTCTTCAGTCATATGAGACCAGGACCTACGGCGTAAAGTGGATTCCGAACCACTACAAACATCCATGGCACCGCCGGGACACGAATGAAACCTGTGCCACCTAGCACCAGAGTTCTAGACACTCGGCCATTCAGGCTTATGATAATTCCATAAACGTACAAACGTTGATTATTATACCACATAGCTAATCTTTTGTAAGCAGAATTGGAACCATTGAAGCTTTTTAGAACATGGCCATAGAAATTCCATTGCTTGTGAATTTTGTTACTCAGTACTGATTATTTGGATTTTCATTGATGGCTAAACGTTCAGTAGCAGGGATTTACAGAAGAAGGAAGCCGGGAAAGTCACTAGGTGTAAGGCCAGGCTTGTAAAATGATTATTAAACACTTCCGATCAGAAATTTTGAATCATGTCGTCAGTAGTGGTAATTACACTACTGCTAGTATGTTTCTTTTTCTTATTATTGCAGATTCATTACCGTACTTATTATTTAAGGTGCAATTGTATTGACGTATAATTTTTAACAAATTTTTGTAGAGATTTTTTAAATTTGTACTTTTATGTAGAGAAAGCTGAATTACTTCGCTTCTTATTGGTGGAACTCTCTGCAGCCTTTCCATTTGCTTTACATTGTGACCGCAAAAACGTCATTCAGAATTTTAAAATTATTGAAATTTTTTTTTATTGGGCTATAAATATTTAAATTCTTTAAAGAAAAATCTTAGAAATTTTTTTTTTTTTTTAAAGTTAGTTCATTGTTTGCTTCGCTCACCAACCTGAATAGTTATGATAAAATCAAGTTTCCCAGTAAATGGTGGTAATGGTAAAGATCTGAAGACTGATAATGGTGAATTGTTCGCTATTCCAGAAATTGTACGAACTGACAAATACCATTAAAATTGAATCTTTTAAAACTGTATTATGGAACTATTTACTGAATGATAATATTTAAATTGTTCGAGATTGGAAACGAAATAGTATCGTCCACAATAACTTTTTTTAATAATATAGGTATATACAAATCTGCAAATAGCCTCGTGTAGTCCTTTTTTTTTTAAACCTCATAAAAGTTTCTTATTTGACGATAACATTTGAATTGTTCGAGATAGGGTTGGATAGGTAGGAAATAAATCTTTGATAAATTTGTTTTTAATAAAAGAAAGATGTTTAAAAGAAAAAACTATGTGCCTGAACTCTGAAATTTAAACAAAGAAATTCGGAAATATGGACACTATTCATTTGTTTTTCCATGTTTTAATGAATTCAATTTTACTTTTAACCAGATGGACAAATGGTACAACTTTTGATCAACTAGATTGACAATTTGATCAGGCTGACCAATTATCAATCCGGTCATAAAATTCACAAAAATTTCGATAATCTATTGAATCATTTCACCATAAATATCTCGCTAAATAGTACATATTTTTAAAAGATGATGGGTTGATCTTTGACGTTTAAACATTAGAAAACAAATTTTTACTTAGGATCAAAAAGATATTCTCTGGAAAGAAAAAACAAACAAACAAGAGAGAGAGATGTTTGAAAGAAAAAAAAACAATGTGTCTGAATTCAGAAATTTTAAAATATGGACACTATTAATTTGTTTGTCCATGTTTTAATGAATTCAATTTTTCTTTTAACCATATGGACAAATGGTACAACTTTTGATTAATTAGGTTGACAATTTGATCAGACTGACCAATTATCAATCTGGTCATAAAATTCACAAAAATTTCGATAATCTATTGAATCATTTCACCATAAATATCTCGATAAGTAGTACATAATTTTAAAAGATGATGGTTGATCTTTGACCACTAGAAAACAAATTTTTACTTAGGATTCTTTGGCAAAAAAAAAAAAAAAAAAAAAAAATTTAATAAAGAGAGATGTTTGAAAGAAAAACAAATGTGTCTGAATTCAAAAATTTTAAAATATGGACAATATTATTTGTTTTTCCATATTTTAATGAATTCAACTTCACTTTTAATCAGATGGACAAATGGTACAACTTTTGAAAATCTAGATTTACATTTGATCTGGCTGACCAATTATCAATCTGGTTATAACCTATCATAATTATCACGTTTTTTTCTATAATCTGTTGAATCATTTCACCATAAATATCTCAAAAAATTGTACATAATTTAAAAAGATGATGGGTTGATCTTTGACGTTTGATCACTAGAAAATAAATTTTTATTTAGGATCAAAAGATGGCGCCACGGATTTTCCAATCCATTACAATTGATGGTGTACGAACAAATCCTTTCTCTTATTCGGAAAGTAAAAGAAGTCGGCCAGTGAAGTGAAAGTGATTTGTTTGTATTCTACGAATGTTTGCCGCAATTTGCACTTCATTCACCTGTGTTTTGAAATCATCAAATGTAAGTGTATCCTTTTTTTTTTTTTTTTTTTATGCTGTGGAATAATTATGATTTATGATTTATTAATTGTGAATATTCTAGTCAGTTTTGAAGATAAATTTTCGATGCTGTAAGTCACTTGTTAACAACAATTTTTATGAATTCGTTTTTATTTTCTAGCAATTGTATATTTGAATTGCTGGAATTTATCTAATGTTTAAAATGTTAGTTAAAATGATTTTTTTAAAATAAAAAGTTGATTCAAAATTTGCTATTTATTTTTTTGTATTGTTTTAAAATTATGGCATTAATTATTTTATATCGTAATATAATTATAATAAAAGTAACAATAATTAAGTATTTCAACTAAAAGTAAGCACAAAATTATATAAAATGATATAAATATAAAAGAGATAAGCAATTACAAAATCTTTTATATGACACACACACATATATATATTTAAAAATGTTAGTTTCTTAATTGTTTTTATAAGTAAATAATTAACTTATTTATATAAATAATGAACTTATTTATATTTCGAATTTTAAGGCGGAAGCAATTACATGCAATTATTAATAAAGTTTTCCTTATGTTACCAAGAACTTTATAACTTTCTAGATTTAATATATAATACAATGGATATATAAACTATCATTAAAATATTTCAAATATGAATTTTTTTAATCCTGACGATTCAATGTCATAATGATTTCAATCATAAAAAATAATAGTATAAGTTTGTTTCTACAAAAAATGAAATCATAAACTCACATAAAAAGTTATCATTTACTTTGGCCTTCCAAAAACGTCTAAAATCATTTCAATATTTTTCACTTAATCATCTCATAAATCATTCTGATGATTCTCAATGACAATGCTGATTGTAAGAATGTTTTATACTTGTATCAGCATTGAAAAACTAAAGTAAAGGATACTCTTCAAACAATGAAGTCAGTGTTATTGAAAATTCAGAAGTTGCGGAATTTCTTTGTTCATCTGTCAACAGTTCATTCAACTTGCTGCGTTACCTAATACTGCTTGCACGGAAAGCACTAATAACATATAGTATTTAGCAATATGCTCTTCACTGAATGGTACATGTATTATGCTATATTCCTTGTATTATATATTTAGTATATATCCTATTTATTTAAAGGTGCTTTGAATTCTTAATATTATTTCATATTTTTTTTCTCCAAAAAATTACTTTCTAGTTCTTTAAGTAAACAGTCAATTTTTTTGAAAAACGTTTAAATTTCTATAATCTGTAAAAATTTATCGATAAGAAAAGTATATTTTTTTTAAATTTTACAACTTTTATTTAAAAAAGCATTTTTAAATTTCTCTATTTCAATTCTATCTTACTGATCTTATTTTGCTTCATTAAAAATACATAATCTTTACATACATACAAACATATAAAGTGAATACGTTAAATGTTTTGGCATCTTTTAACTTAAAAATATAGAAAAAGTTTTTTAGCATGCACAAAAAGTGTTATTTATATTAAATTATTAAATCAAATGTAGGCTACTCGTGCTTTTGGATAAATTAATATAATAGTTAATTAATTGGAAAACTTATAATACAATAAAAATAAACGTATTATAAAATAAAATGAGTGTTAAAATGTATTTTAACATTCATTTCATGTGGCACTCATGTAGATTTTTCATGTGGCTATCATGCGGATTAATTTCATTTCATGTTGATTTTGGTTCCATTTATTTATAGAAAGTAGCTGATGTCATCTTTTCCTTTTGTAATTATACTAATAAAGCAATAGCTTTAATTTTTTTTTCTAGAAGTGCTTGGAAAACAGCTGTTATAATTTTACCATTAAGTTATTTTTACTGTTTCGAAATATAACCCACATCTCCATCATTCTTTCATCTGTATCAGCTAACAAATGTTTCCGCTTATTCATAATAGTTCTTTTTACTAAATATACACTACATCAGATATGCACAGACCATGGCCCAGCTCATTATATGTCCCTTTTTACATACAAAATATAAATGGCCATTTCTTTTTTAAAGGTTTTGGTGGAGGCGTTGTATAAGGAATGTGATCTAGCATTAATTTAATAAAGAAAAGGTAATTACTATGTACGGTAAACGACTATGTACTCCATATCAATTTTTAAATATCACAAAAATTATCTACTCAATGCTGGATATTTTATTGCTAACTGGAAGATCAGATCTTTCCTTAATAACGTTCCAGCATGGGTGTAGGATCCTTATCCGAGTAATTTTTCCGTCCCAATGATATTCATTGCCCAAAATTTGTGCTTTTAAAATTGTTGCTTATTAAAGTAGATGTAGGTATTGCTAAATAAAATATTAAAATGTGCAATCTTTTTTTATTAAATCATATTCGTAAAGAAACATTTTTAGGTATTAATATAAGAAAATTGTAAATAGCTTAATTTACCTAATTATATGTCCATATTTATTACAAAAAAATCAAATCAAATATTAAAAATCTTCTTAAAAATAATGTAATATCACGCATTAAATTCCTTATCTACTCTTCTATTTATATATATATATATCTATATATATTCGTTTTCGCGTTTTATACACATTTTCAACAGCAGATCTGTACCTGCCCAGAGATATTGGCGTGTGAGGCCTTAGAGCCTTATGTAAAACTTTTCAGATGTGCATGTGGACCTGGCTTTTTATTTATGGCCGGTAATGTTCGTTCATATTAAGAAAACTTCTTTGTCGAATTCTTCGAAAGTGAAGACATTCCGTAAATACATGGCTAACATAGTCTCTTTATCTCAACCCGATAGAGAACTTATGGAACTACCTTGGAAGAGCAATTGCACGTAGACATCCTCCTCCTAGAGATTTAATCAGGTTCAATTCCTGGCGGCGGCATGGATGTTTACTAGTGGTTCGGAATCCACGTTAAACTGTAGGTCCCGGTCTAATTAGTCCAATGTGTGCACAAAATGATCGTAGAGCGACAAACTGAAACTCATATTATGCAAAAACACAACAGCATTTAAGAGAAACTGTTAATAATCGACTTGTCAAAAAAGGCTGCCTTGAGACATTGTTCTTTTTGATTACAACATAGAAGCTGACACTCTCAATTCCGGCGGTATGTCATTGGCCCACCGAATATAATCATTCAGCATTGTGCACACACCCAACAAAAAAGGAAACAAACAAGTTGCTTCGAATGATTGCTCATGTACTCCATGTCAACGACTATGTAGTTGACACCACCACAAGCATGTCACTACTCCAACCGAATGAACGAGTTTTCAGTGTTAGTATACACACCCAGTGCATATTAACACGTGTGTGTGCAAATCAGGGGAGATGACATTACATATTAAATTCGTAAGGTTTCATTTTTTTTCTGAATTATTATGTTGTGAAACTTGTTATGTTTATTCTTTTTTTGAACTCTTTTGTCACATTTTATGACCATTTTTATTGTTTTACGCTACAATTATATATCATATGCAGTGCTCTTAAATTTTTTTCCTTTGTGTTTATGTGTCATAATGTTCTGTATCATTCCAGACAAGTTCATAAAAATTATAGTTCACAGTTTCTGAGAAAACCATGAATTTGTGTATATAAAGATAATTTTGACGTGCGTATATATATTCGCATTTCGTGTGGCATCTTTTTGTATGCTGTTCATACCCAAGTTTCAGTGAGCACGTGCAGCCTACGTCCAACTCTGTGCATCACTGCGATACACAAGCATAAAAATATTTTATATCAATTTTATGCTAAATTTATCAGATGCGAGAAAACGCAACCAATATCATGACGTATAATTGCAGCTCGACATGAAATAGCTTGTTTTTATAACCATTGCTTGTGTGATAAAATCTTTCAAAGTTTATATTCTTAACTGTTTTTGATAGTATAAATGAAAAAAAAGCTATAATAATTCTTTAAAAAATTTGTTTACATCAGGTTACCACGCACTAATGAATATCACGAAGAATGAATTGACTGATCATGATAAGAAATGATAATAATCTTCTAGGTGTTTTTTAAAGGCAACAGCTTCTAATTTACTGAATGAACGTTGACACTATGCGCCAGGCAGCCTATAAATGAAACAAACCTACGCTGTAATAATCGCCATTGAGTATATTTTTGAAAGTAATGACTGCAAAACACTCCAGCAGTGAATTCGAACCTTAGGCCTTCCAGCAGGATAGCATTAAATGCTACCATTAGAGCACGAACTGGGCAATACAAAAATGGATAATATTTTTCCAATCTTGTAAAAATATTATGCAGTTTTTAATTGCCCGATATGAATTAACACTCTTCGTGTAGCTTAATGAACCTCTTGACAATTTTACAAAAAAAAAATACCATTTTAGTGAATCAACCGCAATTCAGTATAACTGTCCAAAAGATGGTATTTAGATTTCACATCCTTTTTTTTTCTACTCCTAATCTTAACAATAGGTTTACCGGCATACGGATATATCGTGTTCATCGGCGGTATGTAACTTATCGGCGGTATCGGCGGTACGTAACTTATCGTGTTCTTGTACTTAAATTGTCTTGTTTCAAAAACTCCCAGTACTCTGAATTAATTGATATTGAATATTCTAAATAAAAAATGAATGACTAGATTTCTTTTTATGGTTTTGATAATGCTGTCAAGCTCAAATGATCATCTGAAAAGTTGATTCAAGAATTGTCAAAGTTACATTGTAATTATTATTCAATGTAAAAGACTAAGTAATAGATTTATCGTTCAACATATGACTACTAGGATATCATTTTGTTTCTTTCTATTTCTGGTTATATTTGTTTTTCATTTAAAATCTAAATAATGTCCAAAAGAGCCCAGCAGTTTTCAGAATCGCGGAATCTTGCATAAAGTTGATTGAATCCCAGAACATTGCAATCGTATTCATGACATATTTTATAATATGAACTCATCTATTTTTCAGTTATCGAAATGCAAAGTTTATTTAATGAAAATGCAAAGTTTGTAGTGCTTGTTTACTGAAAAGCATAAATCTGAAATTGCTATTTGCAATTAAATTACTTTCAAGGTTTCTGTTAATTTTGACTTATCAATTCTAATTACCCAAGGAAGATTTTTTTTTTCTCAAGATCATTTATTACTTATTATATATTTCATTAACCCTACTAACACGTGCATTGAAATTTTATCGCTATTTGATGGTAGGAGCAAAATAAATATTAATTCCTCTGACGTGAACGTACGAAAAATAATTCATTAATTTAATAGAAGCTTGTTTATTTCAAACAATGATATTTCTGTACATATTCAGTTTCCGATCACAAAAATTAAATTATAACATTTCCCTCTGAAGATAAGACGTAAGATTTTTTTTTTTTTATATTCATTATTATATTTATACAATTTTACTCAAAAAATAATTATTTTCAATTACTTTTTGAAAACATTTCCTATTCAGAAAGTGAATGATAATCATTTACCTCATTTCAAACCACAACTAATAATTTCTAAGCTATTAAATTTTTTTATTCGATTATCACATTATAGACGGAAGTTTAATGTTGGCTTTTCTAAAGACTTGACGAATTCAAACAAGTCATGTGACAAAAAATTTTGACGTCATCATATTGGTTGCCTG
Source organism: Caerostris extrusa (assembly GCA_021605095.1). Taxonomy (NCBI): domain Eukaryota; kingdom Metazoa; phylum Arthropoda; class Arachnida; order Araneae; family Araneidae; genus Caerostris; species Caerostris extrusa. Next base: position 129,437 of record BPLR01003846.1, read on the forward strand.
GACGTTTTTTCACAACACAAATAGCAAGCCACTTTCCCTTACGTACATTTCCTGGATTCTACTAAAAACATGCTCAATCAATGTAAATTTCATCAAAAAATAATGCATATCATTAAAAACGCGGACACAAATAAAAACCAATTTGCTATTTCTAAACTGTTAAAAAGTTTTTTTTTCTGTGTAAATCTAATTGGGTAAGGTTGACAGGTCTTCTTTATTTGGCGGAAAAGTTAAGAATTCATTTCCAACCCATATAATTAAGACAATTTAAACGGATTAAGCCTTTAATAAACCAGTTTAATGGAGCTTTATCGAATGAACTAATTTTCGTGACACAGTTAAACGAACAAGAAATGCAGATAAAAAACCTGCTTGTAGTGCTATACACACGCATCTCTTATGTTATATCGTTTAAATCAGGGGTGATCAACCCGCGGTCTGCCTTGAAAATTTTTCTGACCCGTGAGATTTACCACACTTTTACAAAATATATTTATTTTTAATGGCCAAAGTAGTGAAAACCAATGTATTAAAAAAATACATTATTTGGCATCCATATATTCAAAAATTAACTTTGATTTTAAAATAATATTCTTGTAAATCTATGACAGATATTACCTGCTTTATTTATGAGTTCACAGAATAATTAAATTATATTCTGCGAACTCATGATGCGCGGACATCTTGGAACATCTAATATAACAGTTTGTAATATGAATATAAAAATGTGTATTGTGGGTCTAAATTTTAATATGGGGATATATAATTTTGTATGCGGCCTGCGAAGTTAGGATGCATTTCCAAAGTGGCCCAAAAGATCATTTGGGTTGGCCGCCCCTGTTTTAAATGTTTGACTCGATTTGATGCAGCATAAATGATAACAAATGAAATATGAGTTTCAAATAACGTCATAAAATGTCGTTGCTTTTTCGTTTATTTGTTGAATAGAAAGAACTATGAAAATTATCATCGGATAAAGATCATAGTAGACTAGCATATGCTTTGTCAACATGTTTCGCCATCACCACGCTAGCTGCATGAACATTTATCTAAGTACTTTTCACGTGTAACACACATGCGAGCCACTCTTTTTTTTTTTTTTTTTTGAAATATTTTTAAAGAGGACATTCCTCTCATTCTAATTTGTTAGTAACAAACTATAGTTCTGTGGTATTATTAACTCTGAATCTGCCGTCTCATTGGTGAATGACATCAAAATGAAATATTTATCATTAAAAATATTTTTGATTTGAACATACTGAATTTAAAAAAATATATACAATTTGCAGAATTCACTTAGTGATTGTCCAAGAAGGAATATAATTTTGTCACAATAGTGAACATTCTATCTAATTGGAGAATATAAAGATTGATTTACTAAAGTTAATTTTTAAGATAAATTTTTGTTTGTGACACGTGTTTCTTATCATTCTGTTCTAGATAACAAACTTAGAAATATGCTTCTCATTATTTTGTAATTGTGTTTCATTGTATGTACTTATTGCATGTACTTACATTGCATGTACTACATTGTTAAAATGTAAAATTTAAAAAATAATTTTATTATCAGTATACATCCTACCTCCATTAAATCGAATGAAAAATTAGTTAATAAGAAAAAAATTGAATACATTAGGACATAGATATAATTCAATAGGTCTCGAGTCTCATAATTAACGTCTCAGAGATTTTAAAAGAAAATAATCACCTTCATTGCAGAAAATCAGATTTTTTATATAAATTCTGAAAATCATAAAATCGTATTTTATAATATACAAGGAATTTATATTGAAAGTTACTTAAAAATAATAATTTTTTTATTATTATCAGGCTCTTTAACAGCTTTAAAATGTTCTCTAATTCAACTTTAATCAAGGTGAACCACAGAGCGCTTGCTGAACTGCACCCTTTTTTGGACACCACAATTTTTAACAAAACTGGTTATTAGGGATTTGCTCTTTCTTTTCTGAAACCAGAGGAAGAATTTTCCAGTCCATAGATTTATCGCGCCAATCCCCTTTATAAACATAGGGGTTTTCGATTCAATTCCTTTTGCCGGGTCTTAAACCAGGCATCTCAACCTTGAAATCCAACGCACTATCGCGCAGGACGCTCTGCTGTGTTTAAATTTTTAATACTTCATATTAAAATTTATCTCGCAAAAAATCAAATAACAGACTTGAATTGAATTTATGAAATTAATTATATTTATAATTTTTAATTAACAATTCAACTTAATAAAGCTCAATAAACAAATATTTTGAACAAAAATAAATGTAAATATTAATAATTTCAGATGTTAACTATTAAGGAATATGGATAAGAATCCTAAATTGTATGACGTGTTCGTCACATATTATAAATTCTGATGTGTATTTTGCTTCAATAAAAATTAATTTATTAATTTCTATAAATTTTCCGTTCTTTAATAGTTAGATTAGAGATGCTCTACATATAATGCTTCTACATCCTCTCCGAAATCTATCCTCATTTCAGTAAGAGAATGTAGAGCATAACATTCTGTAATTGAGATGCGTAGAGATTATGCATAGGATTCAAAAAGATTATTTTGCCAGGCCGATAGTTATCTATTGATTCAGTAAATTCATTAAGAGGTGAAGTTTGAGAATTTAATTGCAGTGTTACTCATATTATTAACAACACCTTTTTTTTTTTAATTTTACTTATATATGCAGACATTCAGAATAACAGTAAATTTAACCATTATTTTAAAACAAAGCCTGTTAAAAATGTGAAAAAAAAGGTATTACTTTAATTTTTATTTTATACCATGGATTATTTTTATACCATACCATGAATTAGTGATATCATGTGTTTGAAATAAAAACAAATTGAGTTTGTTTTTTTATGTGCAAAAATCTGATAATGGTTTGACTATATCGAACAATTAGTTAATTAATAGAAGGTCATTTTTTTGAACAACTGAACTTAAGATGCGAAAATGGTTTTATGGTTTTTTATATTATATTTATTAAATGACAATAACTTTAAACGAATATTTATCTATAAAAGTTTAAACTATTTTTAGGATCTGATAAGTTTAAATTGGCTTTTCATCTGTAAGTATTCATAAGTATCTAGACATTAATTTCGTAAACGACGGGAACATGATTTTATTGCCTCTAACTTCAGAAATAAAAACTTATGTAGGATCCATTATGAGAAACTTAAAGTGAATGGTTACAGAAATTGATTTGAATGATTCATTCTATGATTAACACAATATAAAAAGCTTTGATAGGTCTTGTTTGCACAAAATAAGGCTTTAAACCTGAGTCTTCATTTTACACTGTTTCGTATCTTTAGTTCGTTTATAAAAGAGTGACATTGTTTCATAATTTAAAATAAAAACCTTTTTTTAAAATAGATGTTGTTCTAATTAGAAATAACAGTATTTTTACCAGTAACAGTAGTTTATTCCCCACTTACAGTTGATAAGATTTTAACATTATTTTATTTCAATAATTAGAATTTTCTAAACGATTAAAACTATATCTGTCTCTATAAATATGCTTAAAATAAAATTGAGTTCCAATATAGTCTATATTATTATATCAGCATAGTACAAAATTAATAACAAATCTTCATTTGATAATATAAAAAAATATCTGAATCGTATATCTTATCTTAATATTGACTTAAATTTTTTTTGTTTATTTTTAAAAATCGCTTTAATTTTATTACTTTTTAATTTTTATTGTATGGTGGAGTGTTTTTAAGATGAAATATTGATAAAAATTTTGTATTAGGCTTCATTATTTGTGAATTTCACTAAGAAGCTGAAATTCATAATATATACATATATATATATATATAAAATTCAATTTTTTTATATAGTTTTATATATTTTTTTTTAGTTTTATATATATATATATATATATATATATGTGTGTGTGTGTGTGTGTGTGTGTGTGTGTGTGTGCATTTGACACACACTGGATAAGTTGGAAACTTTAATCTATACAAATCTCGAAATGAGATCATGTGCCCCAAAATTTAATCAAGATTTCTTGAGTGAGTTTTGGGCATCCTTTGCTTTCAAATTTATTTTTTAATTAAACAAAAATAATTTTCTTCCATTGGTCACCATCTGGTGTCTTCAGTTATAAATTTACTTCAATTTAATTAAATTGTTAAAAAAATTAATTAAATTAAAGATAACTGTTAATTATTTCGAATAACCAATTTTTTAGGCGATGGAGTTTTTCTCTTAATTCTTTTGAACTATTAACTTTTTTTCTATTAAAATTTACTGAAACTAACATCGAAATAGTAGAAATCTCGAATCGTTTTTCATGAACTATTTTTTCATCAGAGTGTTTATTAAATATCGAATTTAATACGAAATATGAAAAATAAAATTAGTTATAAATTTTGGATGATGGCTATATTTGTGAATACTTGAATTCCGTGAATGAAAATCAAAATTGTACTTTTTTTTGCAGTCGGATTCCATCGGGCTGGAGCAACAAATTAATGGGTGACCGATTAGCTAATTTGAAAAGAGGAAATAGTTAATAGATCAACACTGCAGGGTCAATAAAATAGAGGGTTTTTCTTCTAGGAAATTTGCTAACCCCAAGTATTCCCTTTTCTCAATGAATAACACTGATATAATGGCATTGTACTTATGCAAGGTCAGTGAGGTAAGGGGTCTTTCGCTCTAACTTTAAATAGCGGTAATGTGATTTTGCTCGAATCAGTGAACTTTCCGGTTTTGGCTATTGTTTTACAAATTGTTGTGGGTGAAAGTAGGTAGAGTAGGAATAGAGTCTTGTGGCAAGATAAGTTCCACAAGATTAACCATCCCATTCTAAGGCATAGGAAAATGATGAACAGCATTGCCACCTGCAATCCTGCTCTTGTCTAATCAAAAATGTTTACTGTAACCATACCTCTCATCAGTAGACAATTCCAACTGCTGCTCATAGTAGCCCTTCTTGGCATCAACCACTTAAAAAAAAAAAAAAGAAACAATTAAAATTTTCTTATAATAGGGCGGGGATGTTTGTAAACTACTGATTGAGAGTTTGTCGCCACCACAGATTTTATCCCTTTTTATGATTATTATAATGTATGCAATATTTACAGTGAACAGGAAGGTTCGAAGAACAGAACAGAACTAAGTCCTTACAAAAGTCCTGTACATAACAGGGAGGGGGGAGAGTTCTTTTTACAAATCTTCATCATGAATTAACTTGTCTTCTTTTATGTTCTCCAATACGCCGTCCAGTTTCCTCTTTATGATGTTCTTTAGTCTTATTAAATAGCAGGAGTTCAATCGAGGTCTCTCTAAATTTGTTTGGGAAATATTTCTTTCTCATCTCTCACCACAGCTCCCAATCAAATATTTAATTAAGTCTGTCTTCTATCGCTCTTTACTCTACACACAGTTAGTTTGGTTTGTCGCTCCATGGTCATTTTGTGCACACTTTGGGCTAATTAGACAGGTACATACAGTTTAACGTGGATTTCGAACCACTAACAAACATCCATGCTACCACCAGGATTCGAACCTAAAGCCTGTGGTACCAAAGGTCAAACAGCTAGCCAATTAACCATCAGGTCACCTACGCACAGTAAGAATTGAAGAGGTAAGGTAAGGTAAAAATAAAGGTTGTACAATTTACGAAGTGCCTGAGGAAATTGAGTGCCTAATTTACGAAGTTGAAATAATTACGAAGCCTCTTATCTTCAGTTATTTACTTAATTTATAAAATATGTATAACTTAAAAGGAAAAGTCATAATTTAGAAAAGACCACTTTGCTCAGGGAGTTAAGCCAAAGTTAGCAAGGAGAACGAATAAGAAATAAAAGAAAACAAAGACAAAAAATTTAAATTAATTTAATAACCGTTACACAATATCATAGTAGGAGGAAAGAGAAAGTGGAAAATAGGGTGTCAATCCATGCGAAACGACCTCGACGAAATCTGAGAGTTTTGATCTGTCCAAGAAGAAAGGAATTCATTTGGTCAAACAATTTTTAACTCAGATTGTGGGAGCCGGGGTGGTGGAGAAATCACGATTAGGTTGAGTCATTTTTGTGGATGCTTTTTAACTTTTGGGAAGTTAAGGAAATCGTTTCTTCAATGGTTCTGCGCCTTTTTTTTTTAGAGTTTTTAGAGCGTGGATTGTAATTTGGAAGATTAAAATGGAGGGAATTATTCGTGTTCGGAATTTTTAAAAAGAATACGGCGCGGATATATTTTGCGTAAGTGAGGATTGGTTGTAGTTGAATTTCTTCGTGAAATAATTCCCGCTGGAGGTAGAATGGTGCGTTTGTGATTTGAAGAACTTACTGAATTTTGAAAAATCTGAGTTTTTTAGTCTGAACATGGCTGTAGTGATGCAAATTTGAGACAAGTACAATAAAATGGGCCGAAAGATGGAGAAGAAAAGAAGGAGTTTGTTTCTGACCGATAAATTGTTTCTAAAATTTGTTAGCGAAGAAAAGGTAAAACAACAAACTTTTGTTTTTCAAGTGATGTTAGCAATGTGTGTATTAAAATAAAATGTTTTGTCGAGTGTGATATTGCGATATTTGTATTCATGAACAAATGACACTGGTTCATAAAAATTTTGAGTCGTGGGATAAATAGCGGGTTACATTGTTTATTGAAAATTAGATTAGCGCATTTAATCAGATGCACTTTAACTTTCCATAACCGGAGTCATTTTTTAAATGCACGTTATGAAATTTTAAAGAGTATGTTTAATTAAAAAAGCATTGTAGTTTGTGTGTATGATAGTTGTATCATCAGCCTACATAGCTTTTTGTATGTTAAATTCCTTTGAAAAAACGTTCGCGTAATTATTAAACAGGAGAGGTGAAAGCAGGGATCCTTTTGAGAGACTACTGGTGATAGGCCGAGGTGTGGAGGTAGTGTTTTTAATTTCGAATAGCAGAGCGAAATTTAGTTTCTTTTGGTTTGAAAGAAATGTCATGGGTGGCAAATTTTATCGAAAGCTTTTGCGAAATCTAGAAAAAGTATTGCTGTTTGTTGATCATTAAATCCATTGTGAATTAATTATGCGATTCTTAAGAGTTGGTGCATAGTTGAAAGTGATTTGCGGAAGCCAAATTGTTCAGGAATGAATATGTTATGATGAATATGTTTCTAGGTTCTTGTCCTGGTTGTAAGAAAGTTACCTGGATCATAAAAATGTCGAGTTGGTGGTCAGAGATTAATTCCTAAATTTCTTCATTTTTTTTGTCAGACGCTATTAGTGTTCCAAAGGCCTAACTGAAGAAAATTCACATTAAATTGGCGTGAATGCTAATTTTGAAGATGGTCGTAATAATAGCCTATAATGTGACGCATTTTCTCATTTCAGTCGTTTGCTAATTTAATGTACGGAAGTACGACACTGAAAGATTTTAATAAAAAAGAACCGTCAACGCCCTTGTCATTAAGACGAAGGTCAACACCTTCGTCTTAATTGTCTTGGGGAGGGAAGAAAGCTTTCATTAGTTTCGAGATTACAGGAGGTAATAGGAGAGTTGGTTGCAGTATTTAAATTTTGAGGTGGTTGTTGAGTTGTCAGAATAGGTTTTGTCATGATTTACAAGGGTTTGTCAAAAAGTAATTCGGCGTAAGAAATTTTCAGGATTGACCCTGAGTGACTGCTGTCTGCTTAATCCTGGGGCTTTCTTTTATGATTGGAGTTATGTATTTAAGTTTTTATGCTCGAATTGCGTATTTTGGTTTTTCTTAATGTAGTGGCCATAATGTTTTGGTGTGATCAATTTTCTGACAGGTGACAACGGTCTTAAAGTCTATCTGTCTACCTGCGAAAAGTGTTAATCCTTAAAATTTCAATTCAAATTTAAGCTTCCGCAACTCTCTTTCAACTTTTTTTCCCTTTAAAGTAATAAAAATTTTTAAAGAGTATACTAAATGGGATTAGTGTCGCAACTATGATTAGCAGCATTCTATGAGAGAGTCGTGAGAAAGTAAAAGAATTTTCTTAATGTGATAAGATGGGACATTGTCACCAATTTGCTGCATATGCTCCTGCACAATTTGTGTTCATAGGGACATTTAGGTCAAAGTTACAATCTCTGCCTTGGTGATTTGCTGTACATTTAACACATTTCATTGGTAAGTGGCGGGGGTACTTGAGTGGTAGAAACCCTGACATCGGTAACATTGGGATTGCGTTGCGAACTCAGTACCTCTCGTCAAAGGTGCGTATAACAAACATATCTGCTATAAACTTCTAATGATATAAACGTCTTTGGAAATTAGAATATCAGTAATTTGTAAGTAGACAAGGAACCTATTTTGATGCTTAGAGAATACTTCGTGACCAGTGATAATCTGGCTGATTTCAAAGTCCCCTTGCATTCTATTGGTATTTGCTTTTAAAAGATAGAAAATACATATATGTATTTACTTGAATTGTTAGATTTTATTCGTCATTATTTAATCATTTCGATTTTCGTGGATTTCTTTAGATAGTTTAAAATGTATTTAATATTTAAGTTTATGTTTTTAAGTTGGTTGCTCTTTTACCATAGTTATTTTATGTTTTATTTTACCAGTATATCCAAAATGAACTATAATCCAATTGAACTGCATTACTCCTTTGCAGGTGTTAACTTCCCTCTTAATTTTAATATTGTCTGAGTTCTGGCTATTGACATTTTTAATAGCTTGCAATATAGATCTTGAATCCGAATAAATTCTCGAGGTCATTATGTTGTTGGTTTGGATGCAATCTATTGATAAAGTCTATTGCTACAAATTTAGTCATACTTATTGAAGAGTGGTTATTTAATCTTTTTAATTCGTGATGTATTTCAATTCTACTATTTTTCAATTGTTATTCATCTTGGATTTATCTCTGTATTTTCTAGAAAGATAAAACTGCCCTTCCGAGTTTTGCAATCGTGCCGTCGCAGTCGTCACAATTTAAACTGATTGCGAGAGAGAAAGAGAGAGCTATGTGAAGAGAAGAATGTCGATTTGTTCGAATCAATGAATTTGACGATTTCATTTAGCTTTTATAGTTTATTCTGTGACTGTTTTCTACTTTTTTGCTGTAACAATACCTCCCAAGGAAATATTAAGCGAATATACAAGTCTGTACATTAGATATAATTTCGATTGTACATTCATTCTTCTGTCATATTACATTCTTGTCTGACAAAATAGAGGAAAAATTAATACGCGGGAAAAGCCGAGTAAACATCTAGTACAGGGATGGGCAACCCGCGGCCCGCCTTAAACATATTTCCGACCCCTGAGATTTATCTCACTTTTACAAAATATATTTATTTGATAATGGCCAAAGTAATGAATTAATGTATTAAAAAATACGTTATGTGTGCATCCATATATTTAAAAGTTAACTGACGAAATGAGAAAAAAAGTAATTTTGATTTAAAAATAATATTCTTGCCAATATGTATGACAGATATTGCCTGTTTTACTTATGAGTTCACAGAATAGTTAAATTATATTCTGCGAATTCATGATGCTCGCGCATCTTGGAACATCTAACATAACAAGTTGTAATATGAATATAAAAAATCTATAGTGGGTTTAAATCTAATATGGGTATATATAATTTTATATGCAGTTCCCGTATTTATGATGTATTTCCAAACTGGCCCACAAGATAATTTGGGTTGCGACCCCTGATCAGGTATTTAATATAAAAAGAGGTGCTAATTCTAGTTATTATTTTTCATATAAGTGGGTTTTAAAACTAAGCTATCAGATTTATATTACGTTAATTCATTTTGATAATTAAATCATAAATGTATTCAATTATTTAGGTTTAATTTTTCCTTTCATTATGACTGTATTATCTGCCATTTACCTAGTAAATTATCCTAAATAAAATTGCCATAAAATAATATTTATCCAGTACGTTGTGCTGTTTTAAAAATGACAGTTCATTTTATATTAATTGATACATTTAAAATAAGTTTATGTTTTATTTTACACATTATTATTATTTGTATTAATCATGAATAATTAATCAAGATAAAATAATGTAATTGATCAAATGTAAAAAATAGTAAAAAAAGTAATTAAAAAATAACAAAAATAATAATAGTAACAAAAGTAATTAAAAAATAGTAAAAATAGTAATAGTAACAAAAAAAATAACTAAAAATAGTAACAAAAAGTACAAGTAATTTTTCTTCGAGACACTTGTGTTATCTTCACAGCAAATTTTATTATTATACTAATTGCATATTACTTATAATGCACTTTCATTATTACTTATGCATAATACCACTTCAGTGGGAAATGTTCTTCTGTATTGGTGAAAATACAAAACAATATCATCTTTTCCAACTGGAAAAGATAGTATTGTTTTTCGGGAAGACTTTCAGTGATAACACTCGCACACAGTGAGAAATGTTCATAATCATTATCTCTGCCTAATGTACTCTGAACCTCATCCTACTGCAAGCTTTCAATCTCGTACTTTATTATGGCTGGAAAGGATGTGAGTTACGAGGAATTAAAACAACATATATTATTAAAAATATACTTAACTTTTTAAAGAGCTATTTATTTGCAGTTTTACACTAGTTCACTCGTCTTTTTACAACACTATTTCTATTGATTTACTCTTTATACAATCAAATTTATTACTAAAGTTTAATACTATTTTTTTTTATTTACTATTGAAACTACTGATACTTTTCTACTGCTTAAAATTTTACAAAAATTTTAATTTTTGTTTGTTTATTTATTTATTTTTTTGCATTATCATCAACTTACTGCATCTTAAAAATTGCACAAGTTTTATTTCTTAAAAAAACGACTGCAATTTCTTTTAAAGATGGCTTAACATTCTTCATTTTATCAGGTAGATTCTTCATTTTATCAGGTAGAAGGTGCTGATAATGTACCAGTCTCAACTCATGAATGCTTTTTGTTATCGCGCTGTTATCTAGGCAAAGGTCAGAAATTAGCGCGCAGGTAATTCATATCACCTATGTAGGTGGTTTCATGCAGGTAAGTTTCGAAACAAACTGCAAAAAAAACGCCAATGATTTTTGTGAAAAGAAATATCTTTTCATTCAGCAACTAACCCGTGTGAAAGGATCACCTTCACTGAATATTGCTTTTCATAGTTTTTAATAGTGAAACATCTACACAAAAATGCTTCTATGAAAATGCATATAATCATCATGAACAGGTAAATTCAATCTTATACTTAATAACAACGAATAATTTTCATAAATTGATCATAATTATCTCTATGCATTAAATATGAATGAAGATTTAGTATAGATTAAACAATTTTTATGCCATTATTATTATTTTTTTCATAAATTGCTGTATTTTTTGTAGTGAATAGATGAAGGTCTATAATCACTTTAGAAGAGAGTTATAAAATATTCATAAATTTTCTTTTTATCTCGTTCAGTAAGCAAGAATATTACATTTAAATAATTTGAAAAATTTGTCATGCATAATAATTTCTGCACCCTAATTTAAATTCATTAAAATGATCTTAATGATGTTTGAATTTTTTAATCTTGTATATTAATTCAACACGCATGGTTTCTATTTAATAAAATTTTTTATAGATTACAATGTTAGATAATTTATGTTTATTATAATTCGAAATATTGTTCATTGTGCGATACGGAAGTATTCGAAATATGATGTAATGTGAAATATGTTCATTTTTTAAAATTATTACGTTAATCGTGGGAGAAAGGCATATTTTTCCTTCTATTAATAGGAAAACTTGAATTACATGCATACATTTAAGAAGAGTAAAATATTTTATAGATCAGGAAATATATATATTTATTATAAATATGTTTATATTGAAAATATATTTATTATAATACTTCTTGGGAGTTTTTAAGTATTTCTCTTTTTTAAAACACGATTATCTCTAAAATAATCTTTTCTGATTCATAAATATTATCTTTTTATAATATTTTTTCGGTCTTCAAAAAGTGAAATATATTCACAAATTGCCTGTTTAAGCAACAATAGCATAATAAATATTATATTATACAAAATCTGTTAATTTAATGTATTAGACAGATTATAATATTATAAGATTCGATAGCACTTCCTTATTTATGAAAAAAATGGATTCATTTTTAATAAATGAATTTCATATGTTTCAAAAATGATTAATTAATCAGATATAACTTCTATCTAATCTATCATCTAATAAAAACATTTAATAATGAATTGTCATTTCCTTTATAAATATTTATGTATACACAAGATAAAATAATTCCTTACTCGCTGATTACATTTTATAAATCTTTTGATTATAAAACATTATTTTTTCCTGGTAGACAATTTATTACATTATGTAATACTTTTGTTAATTTTATACATACACAAAATTTATAATTAACTATTCAATTTCTGGTACCATCACAACTTTGTTATTATTATTACTATTAGACTATTTAAAAATATTAGAAATATTTTATATATATTTTAGGCTATTTTTTTTTTCAATTCTTTGTAAAATTTTTGACGGCAAATATTTTTTTGTTAACAGTATAACTATTTTTTAATGTATTTAAATAAATAAATAAAAATAAATAAATAAAAAAAAAACAAATGCTTAAAATAAATTAAATATTAATTTCTTAGTTTTTAATTTTTTTAAAATTAAAAAAGCATTGAAAAATATTAAAAATACAAATATTTAAAATACAATTAAAATCTTTCAAAGAAAAAAATTTAAACCTAATTTTTGAACAATTTTTACAAGAAACCAATTTAATGGTGTAATTTATTCAAGAATCTCATATTTATAAATTTCCATATTAAATATTTTAATAAAGTGTAATTATTTATTTATATTTTTCTTTCTGTTATGCTTATCGTACTGGTTGCATATGTTTTATAAAATGTAACATATTTACATACTTGTTTTTGTAATGAACTTTTGAATACGTTTTATGGAAAAGTCAAATTTTATTTTTCAATGAGTAATATTAGAAATAATAAAAATATATTTATAAAATATAAAAAATAATATATATTTTAATTTTAAAAATGTCAGAAAAAAGGGATAAAAGATAGTATTCTTCTACAATTTTCATTCTACAAAGAATGGAAAAGTCGTTTTTATTAAAAATATCATAAATCATTTTTACTATTTTTAACTTTAAGGTTTCTTCATTTTAAAATTTATTAGGCTTCAATTTTTTTCAGTTAAAAAAGATTTATGCATCCAAAAATGAAATGGAGTTATTATTTTGAGAAAAACACTTTCTGTTTTTAAAAAAAAAAAGAAATGTTAAACTATGTCTTATAGCAAATAAAATCCATAAATAAAAACAAAACTATTTTTTAAAAGAAACTTTTTACTTATCTTGGAATACAACTGACAGAGTCTATCAAAATTATAATTAATTCTATCAGTTTGGTTTTATTATATCTCAAGCTAAGAAAATAAAATATTTTGAGTTCAGTCATTGATGAATATTTACTTTACAAGTAAACGTAAAATAAATATTTCATTCATTAAAAATAATTCCATGTGTTGGCATTTTTATTTTCAATGAAATGGCTGAATGATCCATGAAGTATTTTTCACACTTCAGCAGACATTTCAAATATTACTTCATAATTTGATATCATAAATCTTGATTTTTGAAATGTATATATATAATAATGTATGTATATAATAATGTATGTATAAATGTATATATATAATTTTTTAAATGTATATATTCAAATCATATGCGAAACATACAAAATACTGAATCAAAATTCTCAACAATAACGAATACATTTTTTTATTCATAATAAATAATTCTAATATTATTTTATTTCTCTTTTCATTAAATAATCTTGTTCCAAATATTATTTTCCAATTTGACAAATCTTGATTTATAAAATGTATATTTTCAAATTCGTAATATACAAAATACTGAATTAAAATTCTCAACAATAATGAATTAAATTCTCTTTATTCGTAATAAATAATTATAATATTATTTTATATCCCTGTTCATTAACCAATCTTGTTCCAAATATTCTTTTCCAATTTGATCTCACAAATCTTGATTTTTCAAATGTATTTATTTATGTACAAAACCTACAAAATACTGATTCAAAATTCTCAACAATAATGAATTAAATTCTCTTTTACGTAATAAATAATTATAATATCTTTGTTATTTTTATTTTCATTAGGCAATCTTGTTCCAAATATTCTTTTCCAACCTATCTCACAAATATTAATTTGTTTAACAATATACTTTTTGAAATAGATATCGAAATTCTAAACATAAAGTCAATTTAATTTGTACTGATTAATATATTTTTTTCCTATTAAAAAACTTGTTAATTAAACTAAATAACATGCAATTCGTTTTTGAAAATGTTTTCCAGCCTGATCTCACAAATATTAATTTATTTAAAAATATACTTTTTGAAAGAGAGAGCGAAACTCTAAACATAAAATTAATTCGATTTTAATTCTAATGAATAATATTTTCTTTAATTTCTATTAAAAAACATGTTATTTAAACTAAATAACATGCAATTCGTTTTTGAAAATGTTCCTTGTAAATAATATCCATTGCAGAACATTTCGTCTTTCAGTATAGAATAACTGTAAGAATTGCATTTTTGCGATACTTTCAACCAAAGAATAACGAGGTCAGTGAAACAAAAGACTAGTTTTTTTTTTTTTTTTTTGGTCAATTTGAAAGATTCGGCCATCGATTGAATGTTATCTGACAAGATCTCCCAACGGAAGTAAACAAAAAAAGAAGTGTAATCTGACGAAACATTGTTTCTTCGTCTTGATGAATGACTCAATCGGTCTTTTGATCTCTTGGACTTTGCACGGAAGAGTAACAAAGGTCTTTTTACCAATTAAGTTGTTCTTCCAGTAACCGAGCTGAATTTTCCTTTTGCTAAGTCATTGTAAAGGAGTATCTTTGGCATCGTATACGAGCCCATCATCAGCTTTGTTTTTTGGTGAATATTTACTTAGTTATATGTACAATTATTAATGTTTTTTTTTTTTTTTTTTTTTTTTTTTTGCTTTAAATTGACAACATGAAGACATCAATAAAGTTACAGAAAACATTACAATAATTAAAAATTCTTTTTTTTTTTTATTTTAAGTCTTTTATTATTATCATTTTTATTCTCATCATTTTATTATTATTGTTTTATTATTATTATTATTGTTTTATTATTATCATTAATTTTTCTTAAGTTTAATACAATTACGGAATACATCCTTTATAAAGAATGTTCAACTTTTGAACGTCATTAACAATTCCAACATTTATACAAACATCCCTTTACTACTATTTTTAAAATTAATAACTTGAAATAAAATAACCAGGTTAAAAAAAAAAAAAGTTTAATACAACATGATTTTACTTTAACAGCAGTCGATTAATTCCCGATATCGCAGCATTCTTACAACATTGTTAAACTTTAAATGTAAATTTTCACCAGATACTAAAAACTCACTTCTCAGAAAAGCAATTAATTGGAGTGGATAGGAGATTAGTCTTCCAATTGGCTGGCTTTGTACGAACGTTAGATTTTAGTAACAAGTGAAAATCCACTTCAAAACTGGAATATATATTATTTCCACAATAAAACATTCGTGCAACAACTTTTAAAAACTAAGAAAATCCTTTAAATCAAAGATATAGTTAGAAATTTTAGACCAAGCCTTATCTTATTGTGTTTTTATTTACTCAGATCTATGTATAGAGTTTTAGAATTTGGTGGAATTTTAAATTCAAGTTGTTCTTAGAGTATTTAAAGTCTTTCGCCATTTTTCTCTTTTATTAGGTATTTTCATGGATTATTTTCAAGAACTATTATTATTGAATATAACGAAATATTAAATATTTTCTCTTTCTTGTGAATTTAGTTTGAAACAATTGCTTTCTAAAATAATAAAATAAATATAAAAATAAATAAATCTTGGAAGACATTTTATTTCATTGAAAAAAAAAAATATATAAATTTTGAATCTTTTGAAAAGGTCAAATGGTGATTAGTATTGTTGATGAAGAAATCCTTAGTTTTAGTTAATATAAAATGTTCAATATAATTAATATTATATATAGTTCATATAAAGTAATAAATATATTTCGGATTATTTTCTACTTTCTCGTAATTTTTTTTAGTTTTATATTATTTTGCATTAATTCGCAAGGATTCTTACAATATGGAAATTTTTAATTGCTATAATGAACGTAATTCTAAATTCAAAACTTTTCATTAATGAATTTCAAATGCGTAAGATGATGCATTTTTTTTACATAAATTAGCAAATTTACGAAGATTTAGTAAAGTCTGTAAAATTCTAAGTTATTCATCTTGAAATCTTAAACTAACTGTAAAACCCATTATTATAATATGCAAACCGGTCCATTTAATTAAAGAATCTTGAAATAATGAAATTACTAAATTGGAATTTCTCAATATATGTTAAATTAGTAATATGGCATTGGACTTAATTCACAACCTAATTGCATAATGGATATGGTTCTTTAATCTCTGTATAGAAAATGTAAATCTTTTAAGACTTAAGCTTATGTTTTCTCATAAAAACATATTAAATCAATATTGTACTAAATAAGTGATACGCAATAACTTCAAGTAAATTTCCATTAGTTTTTTTTAATTTTTGAGAGTATCAAATACTATTGAAAAATAATAAACTAGTTTTGCTTCGAAAGAATCATTATTAGATCGTTATTGAACTTGAATCGTTAATTTAATTTTCGTGTTTAAAAGTAGGTACAACTCCCTAAAAACATTAATAATGTCGACAAATAAAAACATCGATTAACTCCCTAATTTTTCCTTCAATTCATAATTCATTTTCTTTAATTCCTTTACAGAAAATTTAAATTTTTCAAGAGTTAGACTTATGTTTCCTCATAAAGACATATTAAATCAATGTTGCGTTAAACAAGTAATTTTAAGTAAATTTCCGTTAGTTTTTAATGTATAAGGGAATTAATACTATTGAAAAAATAATAAACTAGTAGGTGCTAATTTTGCTTCGTAAGAATCATTATTAGATCGTTATTGAACTTGAATCGTTATTTCTATTTTCGAGTTTACAAAGTATGTACAACTTTCGAAAACCATTAATAATGTTGACATCGATTAACTCCTAATGAAGTTACTAAACTGGAATTTCTTAGTATATGTTAAATTAATAATATAGCATTGGACTTAATTCACAACCTAATTGCACAATGGATACGCTTCTTTAAACTCTGTATAAAAATGTAAATCTTTTAAGAGTTAAACTTATGTTTTCTCATAAAAACATACTAAATCAATGTTGTGTTAAATAAGTAATATATAATAATTTTAAGTAAATTTCATTATTTTTTTTAATTCATGAGAGAATTAATACTATTGGAAAAATAATAAACTAGTACGTGTTAATTTTATTTCGAAAGAATCATTAGATCGGTATTGAATCGTTAATTTTATTTCCATGCTTAAAAGCATGTACAACTTTCGAAAACCATTAATAATGTTGACATCGATGAACTCCTACTTTTTCCTTCAATTCTTCATTCATTTTAAGAATCGATATCATTAATGAGTATTTTTATCCACTCAGAAAATGAGGCGTGAACTTGACTCCACTTCTGAAGGTTACTCCACGCACGATACTTCACAATGAATCTCCTCGTTGCATCAGCATTTGTCTTGCTGCACGTCACCGTGACACTCAGCCAGCGTTACGCGGAGAGGAATCCCCTGCCGGTTGACACCTTGCCTTTCGACGACAACTACTATGACGAGGACTACACGGAAGGATACGACTTCTACGAGGACAAGGACATCTACAGATGGAACGTGGACGAGTTTCCTCATCCTCAGGATACCTTTCGGTTCTGCAACAGGATGAAGCCCTCTTACGTGTGCGACCCGGATCAAGTACTGAAAAAAGAAGATGGTAAATATCACTAACGGGTACACACAAATTCTTATCAGTTAACAGTGATGATTGTTATCATATGTAACACAGACAAAAAATTAAAGTTATTATATGTAAACCTATAAAAAAGAAATTATAGAGCAGGGACTTTTTTTATTCTTTGAAATAAGAAATAAAAGACGGATTCTTTTTATCAGTGAAATGAAGGTCACAACCCCCTTTCTCAGGATAATAATTTGGTTTTGATTTGTCGCTCTACGGTCATTTGTGCACATTTTTATGCTAAATAGACAATTAACACCTATTAAACTACAATTTAACGTGGATTCCGAACCACTCACTAACATCCATGCCACCGCCAGGATTCGAACCTTAAGCCTGTGGTCCTAAAGCCCAAGTGCTAGCCAATTTAGCCCAGCAGGCCGGTTCTCAGGATAATATTTTTAAAAGCGCATAATGTAATAAATGTAATTCAATTATATGAAAATAATTAATAAAAATATTTCAGTAATAATATATGTAGTTTTTCTCGAATAAATTAAATAATAATTAAATAGATTATAAAGTAGACGATAATTCAAATTTGACTATTAATGCCAATGCAAATATTGATATAGCTTACTTCGCATAAAACGTTTATGTGATTAAATTTTATTTCATTGGTAATGATCAATGCGAATAATTAATGTTTTCAAAATTTATTGTCACCATTTGTATGAGAAAAGCTAGACTTAATTAAATTTCAGTAAAAAAAAGATATTGCACCCCCCTCCCAAAAAAGTTCACGGACAAAGAGCTAAAAAAATAATAAATAAAATCTATAAAGGTCATGTTACCTTCAAAATTCATATCAGAATATATATAATGCATAGGGTTCATGTGTTTTGCGAAACTTTTGAAATTAAGTGAAAGTATCATGTACACCTTACCAAATATTCTTTTTAATTGCATAGTGGTAAATTGCAAAAGAAAATAACAAAGATTTCATTAAAATGCATGAACAAAATTTAAAATAGCCTATACAATAATACAATTGTATCTCATAATTATTAGTACAGACAGTTAGAGAGGTAGATAACTTCTAATCTCAGGAGAACATGACTAGAAGCCCTGTTGCCCATAAATTCTTCATAATCGCATGAATTTTGATGCACATAAACACACCAATAGTGGTTTGGTACATGCCTATATGGGAATTATCGATAAATGCACATTGAGCTGTTTATCCATTTCCCTGATCTTAATTCCTATACTAGATTTATGTCCGAGAGCTTCGAGTTCATGCTCTTTTTATACGATGGCCACAATTTGAATAAAAAGAAACAAGAAATTGTTTCATTTTATGTTGATGAACACAGATACAAATATATGTAATTATTTTCTGTAACTGTAGGTTCCTATCTAGTTGGCGGAAGTGTCAAAAAAATGACTGTAGAGCCCCAAACCAATCTTTTAAAATGCTTCTTATTTCGAAGATACTCGAGTTTTCTGTAAAATTTAAATATCAATTGGAAATTTGTTTAAAAATATACATATATTATTAACTTTTACATATTCCTATTCATTATAGAAATTGTTACATTATATGTTTTCCTTTTTACTAGTGTTTAAAGAAAGAAAAATGTAACTAATAATATATATACAAAACTTTTAATTTTTAAAAATATTCTTTAAACATTTATGTTCACACACTTTTGATTCATGATATATTGTAAAAATCTAAAACATATAATAACAGAAATGCAACTTTTTGAAGATTACAAAAAATAAGGAAATAAATGTTATATTGTTAAAAGGTTTTTATCTATTGTTTCAGATAAAATATTGAAATTTAAATATGAAAATTCTGTTATTATATTTGAAATATAACTTTTCCTTATGATAAAAAACATAAATATATCATATTACATTAACTGGACACGCTTATGTTTTCATATATTATTTTTGAAATTTATTTTTTTTTTCTTCGATGTTACAGCCATATTTTCAACTTAACTTTATCAGGTTATTACTTTTCAGGAACTAACATTAGGATATTTAAGATTCCTAACGTCATATAGCCATTAAACAAATAACTTACTTAGTGTAAAAATAAAGTGTCATTGTCAAGTCTTCATAGAAGTCTATCAAGATTTTACAAAACGTATTTATTTCAATAGAGTTTGCGTTATCACACACATAAATATGATCCAATCAATGGAATTGTCTGATTCATAGACTTATTGTAACGCATGGACACGTGAAAGTAGGCGAAGATTTATGTTGGAATAAGTACGTAACCTGCATTGTAATCACAATTTTGAGATACGAGACTTGACAATGTTTGTGAGCTTTTAGCATCTGTTCGGGCTGCCTAGTGCTAATTTTCCGGGTCTTCCCCATGCTAAAAACAAACACAATTTCACTTGAAAATTCTCCCGGAAGGCGATTTCCTTGATCCTATCATCACGAATTGTTGTGTTATACGTCTGATAACAAATCCTATTAAAATGTATAGGAATTTATTCATTAAAAGGTAAATCATTATTCATGATAAATAAATTTGTGATAAAAAACCCCAATTATAATGTTTTTAATATTCGAATTATTGTACATAATTTTTTTAAAAAAATTTGCAGAAATTCATTATCATAGAGAATTTGTTTTCTTATTTTATGTGATCAAATGTTAAAATATAAATAAAATGATAATATAGTTTTATTTTTGTATTTCTACCATTCGTTAAATTTCCAGACACGAACTGGCGGTGGCATCGATGTTTATCCATCGATCCATGTTAAACTGTAGGTCCTTATAGTCATTAATTAGCCTAAAATGTTCAGAAAATTGTCATACAGTGACAAACCAAACAAACAGATACGAACTATTTTTTATGTAAAAATTCTTTCTTACCATATTTATATTGGAAAAGTGACTTGATAATAATTGTTTTTGTTAAATATTAGATATTGATAAAATCTTTCTCTAAAAGTCAAAGAGAGAAATAATTATACTGAGATTTTTATTTTTTAGCCGATAAGCTTGATACATTCATTCTTCAACTATACAAAGACACTCCTTGCATTTGTAATGATTGTAGAAATGAAACTGGAGGGATTATCATTGGAATCGCTTTGTTGAAGCATATGTTTCAACCTTACAAGTAAGTAGTTTTGTTAGCTTTTCAATCATTTTTTCACTTTCATATTTCTTTATTTTATATACGGGTAAGTAGTCACAAGGGGCTCAGAACCGCTGCACAAAATCACCTCAAATTTTCACTTGTTAAGAGCCACTAGTAAGTTGTTATCCAGATTAGGTAGCTTTACGAAGAAGGGTTTGCATGCGAGAAAATTCAGCATTTTGTCAATCCTTCACACCACGCCGACGAAATGAAGGTTTAATTGGGAACGCTATCATGCCAATTGGAGAGCAAGTTAATGGAGATCTATACCTTTACTGATAAATCCAGATTTTGTTTTCAAAGTGATTAAAGAAGATTTTTGGTCTAGAGTGTGATGGAAACCTGTTATTATTCCAGTCCATGAAAAAAAAAAACAGATTTCATTTGCCTATTAGATATATGTGCAGGTATCACTTTCGATAGCTACAGTATATCGTACAAAGAGGAACCATTATTTGTTTGACAGTTATATATAGTACGACCTTCATTCTTGAATCGAGTAATTGCGCCTGGCGTTCCCCCTTAGCAGGTACAGTTTGTGACTCCTTTAGGCCCGGTCTGTTTACACTAAGATAATACTAGACACTCAAATTATCTTCTTGAGGACACGATTGGGAAAAATATGGGTTGGCCATGTATGGGGGCATATATATGGATTGATTCTTTGGGGCTTGAACCCGGCTGAAAGCATATTGGTATGATATAAGGAAGATACATTGCTGTTCTTAATCCGCTGCCTTGGAACTCTTCAAAATTTTCGAACAGCATTGACAAAGCAATGAGTTTGAAGCCAAATGAGTCAATAAATTTATCATTTTAAACTTGGAATATCATTGATCAGTTTTGTACAGCTGTTCGTTATGATCACACTTTTATATTGACGTTGATCACAGATTGAGCTCACTGTTATTTTTTTTTTTTATTTTTGTTTGTTTTTAAAATAAGGTAATTTTTTTTGTGATGCATTGTCTGATTAATTTTTTTTTTACCAAATTTAAATAAATTCCAATGAGCAAAAATTTTATAATTACAATATTTCAGATTTTTCTTCAACATTTGAAACCAGTTTTATATCAGTAGTATCCCAAAAAACGGTCTACCAACTTAGATCAATGATATCATTTTATTTTAGGGCACATAATTTTGGCGAGATTCATTTTTATTAAAGTGTTTGAAATCTTAATTTATCCAGTTTTTCTATTTTTTTAATTTTTTTTATCAGCAAAAGTCAACTGGAGCATCGCGTGACAAATTCAGGAGAGATTATGGAGATCAAATGTTTATTTCAGCTTTCCACTATATTTACCTACATAATGTTTTACATTGCAGTTGTATTGACATAAAACATAGAATTATTTCATTTGCAAGTTTCATGAATTTACAACATTTTGCAATTGTCTGTATTACTTATTACCTAATTGGATTGCTTTTACATGTTTATGTTTTGGAAATTCAATGAGCTTTAGAAGTGATAGAAGGAAATAAAGTCTAATAAAGGCTAAAGTCTAAGTTAATATCTAATTGTGAAATGTAAAATTTAAATATATAGTTTGAAATGCAATATATTTTTTGCACAGCTTCTAGTTGACTCAGTCGATATAGAGAGGAAGGGGAGAATACTCCCTAGTCACTTTTTTGAAAGAAACACTGGATGACTTCCTATAATTTAAATTTGGCCCCGACGCACTAAATTAATTCATCCTGATTTATACGATTTTAAGCCCTAATATTATCTCCTGATTGACTCTAAGAATAGTGGTAACTTACATAGCTAGATTACAGGAGGATTCAGGTTAGAATCATCTATCAGCTTCCATTGCATTAGCTATGGGTTTTTGCTATCCATTGCTGTCGAGTCGGGAACAC